>JAOCNA010000007.1:1834331-1845463 GCA_026546675.1 Papilio helenus
GAGGGCTTTAATTCATATTGAACCGGATGAATAAAAGTAGACATAGTATAAATGGACTTGTGTTTTTGCTAATATTGATTTAAACAAATGTTTTCTCTCAAACACGTTCCACTGCATTAGCAGGTGCAATCGTCGAAATGTGGTCTGGGTAGGATTTTTTGTCGACCAAGATTCGAAATACAATTCGTGTCAGGTATTAGGCCACTTCCGTGCTCTATAGTTTTACAAATACTTCAATGATCTTTAACGAATTGTAAAAGTCCGTACTTGAAGTCTTTAATTGGTCGCTGAAGGAACCCTTATTGTACATTTAGAACGATATATCTCTTATTGGACAGTTTAAATGATCATTATACGTGTGCGGCAGTAAAAACAGTCATCGATTTCTTAGTTATAATATTTGACTAACATCGTTTCATTCCCAACTCTCCTGTATGATTTTATCAATGTGTAGTCAGGGAGGGACTGGGAGAGCGGGAGTACCCCCCGTGAGGGGAGGGAACGAAGTCCCAGACAGCCGGCCCGCGAGTCGATATCTTTCAACGTCTTATCTATAATGTACTACATGTATATAGGTATCGACTCGAACTCTAACCTTTCGACTTCATATTGCATCTTAAAGAAAACTTAATGCTTTTTTATAGAACTTTTCCTCGTGATCTAGTAAGTTTAAATTACCTAATCGATCAATTCAATCTATCTCAGATTTATTTTACTCGAAAGGCGTAAATTACATTTTTGAGCTGTTTAACAGTTGAAAAAAGTGTGCGGCTTTATTCGAAGATTGATGAAAAGTAAAGTATTGTTGTAAAGCTTTATAACTTTGTATTAAATGAGTCGTCATCTCTCTAAATCTAGAGCCTATTAATATATGGAGATATCCCGAAAACGATCTTATCATTGCAAACAATACGGCCAGCTCAAATGTCAGTGGTCGAGTTAATTGCAGACCAACTATCAGTGTGATGTTTTACAATGTATAGTTTATGCTTATTACTATTATTACTAAAATGCATAAGCTACTGACGTATATGCAATAAACCAATTAGCTAAATTAAATCAAATTGCTACCGTATATACGTACAATTTAGCCTTATCTCACTGCTAAAAAATGCTACAAGTTTCCTTTACATAAAATCATAATTACTAAAGTGCTAGGAGTCTGGACACAGACTTGGTAGCGTTCGTAGGTCATCAAACTAAATTGATGAATGTTGAAGTCTATTTATGTTATAGATTGTTCGTTTATACAGGCAAATGTAATGTTCAACCTTGTGAAATCGTTCACAGTCCGCACTAGTTATTAAACGCACTGACCTATAAAAATCGGCTTCACATACATGCAGAGTATAACAGCTTACTCTCATCACTATATTCCACCTTACTTTATTTAGGAAATCGTTTATTTATTTTAATATCATAAAGACATCAGTAACAAAAACACATCTAAAAGATGTGTGAAAAAATCTAAGAATCTCTCTGCATTTAACAATATTTTTTGTAATTATGTCACCTCAAGAACATTAAAGGACGCAATTGCCTTCATACTCAGACAAGCAGACAAAACTAAAGTTTCTAATGAAGTAAAAACAATGATTTACTAACGTGAGAACTTATTTTTTATTAACTCTACATAATAAGTGTATATTAGAGTAGCAAAGTGTACACTAACATGAACAAACAAAGCTTTATAAGACAAAGGTATCTCGTTATAATAATCACCGCAGCGCCCTCTGCACGTAAAAGTTCTTGTGAAACCCAAACATAAACTCATCGTGGCCATTTCTGGATAATGGAGCCCGAAATAACCTTTCCGTCACTCGTTACTGCGCAGGCGAGCTCACATAGGTTGTAGTTGAAATCAAATGTGGTTTATTCGATTACATTTTTGATATTTATACCTATTTTATTACATAGAAAACTGTCATAAAGCTCCAGGCTGTAGTTAACCTTACCAAGAAGATACTGAAGTACACTCAGAGCATACAATGTTCTAAGGAAGTACATTATCGTAGCTCTAACATATTGTGTCTCTTAGTAGCATACACTCGTATACAGATGTGACATGCTTTCCCTATGGAGATTTTAGATACGCCTAGTGTTAGAAGCTGCAAGCAAATTTGTTGACAGTTTCCTTCTGGTTTGATGAACCGTTTTCACTGCCGAAGTATACATTTGCAAAGTGAAAAGAGATTACCAGTGAAACTAATGGTTAGAGACATTTTAAATTTGAAACCATTATATGAGTTGAATAAGAAATGCCTGACGCTTTGATGTAAATATTTTTTCTAAAGATTTACCGTAGTTATCAGTCAAGTTTTTGTCGATTGTGATATTTTAGAAATCTTTTAATACATATGTCCTGTCACTAAAAAACAAAAAAAAAATGTTCAAAGTCATGTTTACAAAACGGACCAGTCATGATTTGTCTTTGTAACTAAATAAAAGTTTAAAGAATTCCGATATAAAAGTAATAAGGGTCAATAAATCTTTTTTTTCCAAATCAAAATAATATTGATTTAATTTAATAGCATAATAAATATAAATGTGGGCCCTTAATCCAAAACGCTTGGGCAGCCCTGGTTGGAAGTGAACTTTCTCTTCTTATGTCGTAAATCGCATATTATTGTACTGTGTAATGGACTAATATTGCATACGATAAATGGTATCTTTGTTTTATTTTACAACACGCATACGTATGGTACCAAATTATTTTGTTACGACACTAAATTGTTTCACATTATTACATACATGATACTAATAATAGCCAATAAGAATAGATTTATTAATAATGATGCCAATGTAATGTTTTATTGTATAGTAGAAAATTGTTTCTCTGTGTTTGGTAATGTTAAAAAGCTATACCTGATGCCAATATTACTTATGTTGCTCGCGACTTCGCCCGCGTGAAATTAAAAAATATAGCCTATGTTACTCACAGATAAATTACCTTACTAACGGTGAAAGAATTTTTGAAATCGGCCCAGTAGTTTTTGAGTTATTTCAACACACACAAAAATCCAAAAATACAAATCTTTCCTCTTTATAATATTAGTCTAGATATAGATTAGTAACTATTAATTTTTCTCACCTAAGCTAACAAGCGTTCTTAAACAGTTTCTAGAACAATTTAATGAAGATTCAATTTCATGTACTGCTTTTAATAAAATGAACGAAACTGAAGTGATTTGTAACAAAGCCATTGTGCTAACGACATACAATACGCAACCAATAGTTTTACAATTTTCAATTTTTTAAGACAAGTTTCTATGACGCTTAAAGAAAAACTAAATGGGATATTTTTCCACAAATTCTATCGCAATTGGTCAAACAATTTTATTTCATTACGTAAGATTTACAAAATTTCCTCTAAAAACTTTTATTCATTAAAATTCTTTAACAAAATTGTTAAAATAACATTTATATGTAAAGTTAATTCAATGGATTTTTTACATTACTAAAAAATGTTGTAATTCATATTTTTCGTAATTATATTGCAATATTTTGTGAAATGCAACCGGCTATAAATTCGGCTTTTGTTAACTGACAAAAACTGATACCGTAGGTACACGCAAAAAACAAAAATCACCGGTGACGTTAAAAATGAAAACACGGACGTAAATGAAATTGTTTTTTTTTATAACAACGAATATCGTAATTACTTTCAAAAAATAAATAATCTTTAAGTTTTCATAATAAAACCGACCTAGTCACCTAGTCTTTTAAATCTACACAGGGGTAAGAAACATTTTTTTTACTTTGCAAATTTTATTTTAAATAAAATTGAGTCTTCTAGAATATTGCTAAGATCTCCGTTCTT
Organism: Papilio helenus; assembly: GCA_026546675.1. Lineage (NCBI taxonomy): Eukaryota > Metazoa > Arthropoda > Insecta > Lepidoptera > Papilionidae > Papilio > Papilio helenus. The sequence continues at coordinate 1,838,152 of JAOCNA010000007.1, forward strand.
TAACAAGCAAGTAATATAAGGCACAGTTAAAATTAATATAAATTTAAACGACAATTATTTCTAGTAATTGCCACTCGCATGGGACTGACCACAGCATTGTTAAGGCAATAATTTTCCATCGAGCGACTCGATTTGCGACTTAAACGACTTGTTTAATCTCCATCACCGAGGAAATCCAGTGGGCGTTTCATTGGAATGATACGGAGCGCGCAATGTAACAATAATTTATGTGAACATTTCTATCGACCGCAATTTATTTAGCAGGTGAGTTGGTCGTGAAAGGTGAGAGCCGGGGACACGCGCTCCATTCAAACTATCCAAATGGTCTTTGCGACCACAAATGTTAGATAATGTTAGCATAATTACTACTGCATTTTATTCAAGTCCTATAATAATAAAAGCGCTAGTACTGTAAACAAATATGACAACTATAGTAAGTACAAATTTAAAAAATAATAGTGGCTAAATAGTTAACAAAACTCTTGTTTCATCTATGTAAAAAAAAACTTGTAATTCGACTTCATGTTTATTGATCCTTAATCTTTGACGTGGATGAATGGTAAATAAACCATTGCCTATCCCGACTTTTAAAGAAACAAAACGAATGAATGACGTAGTCGACAGTGCACATGTAAGTCGTGACTTGGCACATACGCCGGAGAGACGCGTGTGACTCGCACCTCCGTATTGGCGGTAATTGACGCGGATATGTAAAACCGCGGGAAATAGTGGTAATATAAATAAATTACGTAAATTGCGGCGACCATTGTGTTAGTGCACGCCACGCGAGTATTGACGCCAACATATGTGAATGTGTAATTATTCCGTTGACGAAGCGCGTTTACTCACGGAACTATGAGTAATGGGAAAATAAGTATAGATAAATATCATTATTCGCCTACGCACTTTCAGCTTGCAGCCGACATGTAGGTGCGGAACACATTAAGTCTGATTTATATCTGATACATAATCACGAGGAATATATGCTAAGCCCAGTCCGTACCCGTTACTTGCTCTTTGTTCACTTGAAATATGCATTTGCTTCAAAAGTTAGTCACATAAACTTCGACATTAATGTAATTTAGTTCTGTAACCCAACCGAAATGAAACAGACTCGATAGTTTGTTCATCGCTACAAAAGACAATTGTAAAATAAGTTTAATGGAAAGTAATTAAAATTGTATACGTGTAAATTCTCTTAACGAAAAAAATTACAAGAAAAAGTTATTTGTTTTGTCTGAACATCTCACAACAAAGAACAGTTATCCGAAATTCCCATCACGTAACCGGAACAAGAGTCACACATTAGATTTAATTTTATACGAATTTAATAACAAGAGTGATGCCCGCCGACTATTGTATGGCTACATGACCATGTGAAAAAGCTCTGCTCGATTTTTTTTGTTCGCGATAAAGAGGTGCCGACACAATTCGGAGCGAGATTGATGCCCATGCATGATCCTATCTACCCGCTGCGAGCGCCGAAGATAATAATTAATATTCCATAATCTATTCATTCTGAATACGTTCCCTTTCACTAGATTATTACTCGCCTTTTATCACCGGTAGCGGTGTACGACGACAACGTTCGAAAATTAATTCCGCGCGTTAAATACTAATGAATTTCAATGAACGACCCGTGAATGAGAATCAAATGAGATCACGAGAGCTGCGTTCGGAAATCGCCGCGAATGAACGTCTTGCGGCGCGGCACAATGACCGCGGCACACACCATCTCTCTGCACAGACAAAACACGAAAAAAGCTTAACAAAAAAAAAACTACATGTCATGCATGTGCTGGTCGATTTCAAAGCGTCATGGGAATCGAGCGGGAAACTAACTTTAAAAAGCAATTATAATCTGTGCTCGATTTGGGAAACGTCATATGAAAATTTTTATAACAGTTATTCAAATAATGGAATTATTTTTTGGAATTAAATGTATAAAAATCAGATGCATAGATCGCAACTCAATTTTGAGTTAATTTATCTTGCCGACATTATATAACATCGACAGTCTATTTTTTAAAAGTATATTTCATCCGTAATAACAATCATCTGTTCGTATAATTGACAAGCACGCATGAAACGTTGCGACGCTTCGTACTTTGTAAACGAATTATTAACTAACTAGTTATACAGTTCAATCGATTTCACGAAGCTCACCGATCGGTTCTCGGAACTGGCTAAATTATTTTGACAAAAAGGCGCAAAGCGAAGAGCGCAAAAAATTATAAACGAGTACATCTAACAAGAATGATGCTTACCATCATGTCACCTTCTATTTGCTGACAGTAAAATTGAAAAGAATTGCATCTGTTAAACTTTAATATCACTTGATTTTACAAATGTTTTTAAAGAAAATATGATGAAAAAATGTAATTTTCTCCCATACAAAGAGGACGCAAACGACACAAGCCACAAACAAACGTAAAAAGGCACAAAGGGGAGCCGGAGTCCGAAAGTGGACTTTACTTTTTATAGCCGCAAAAAGCTTTGGTAAGAAATCGAAATCAGATTACGCGTCCTACGATTGTAAAGTTTCGGACACAACAAAATGCGGGAAACCACAATTTTATACCGTAAACGTATTTATAACTTGTTGACCATCTGCGAATTAATCTGTATTTATACTTGTATGAGTATAAAAAGTAGTTTGCCTCTAGAGTTATTTTATAATTTACATTTAGACGCGATAATCTATTAAAAAAGGGCATTATAGTGTAATTTTATTCGTTCAATTTCATGTAAAATATGGACTGTCTGCTCAACTCTCATCATTATAAAAATTTAATTACTGTAATACTATTTTCAAGACTAATAATAATATGAATGTGTCACATTATAGTACATTAGTACTTTCATACATCATTGTACCATTGTGACGTATTTTTGCACTGACTTCGTACTTACTTAAAATTCGTCTCCGTCTTAACCGCATTGTCTACGTAAACATGATACTTGCATTCAAATTTTACAATGAATTATTACGCTATTATGGGTTCCTGGTAATTTTATTAATATTCAACGTAATGAGTGATTACACTAAAACATTAAGTGGGAACGCATGAATCACGTGCACATGACTCAATAGCGCCGGCGAGTCGAGACCAAATCACTATTGTGGTACAACCGCAACCACACACGTAAACAGCAATTTGGATTCAATCTAAACTTTTTATAAGTCTAATATCAATAGGCTTCTCTACTAGGGTTGTCTCTCAATAAACATAGACTGGAAATATCAACGATAAAACTTGTCAACCCAAAGACAACATTGCCAAAATTGTAGCCCGAATTGGCAACCCTAAATGCGGCAGATATCAAGGATATAATTATTGTTTTTTTAAACAACCCACGTTTTGTTTTCTAAAATTAATTATATCAATGAATAAGTAAACCATATAAAAAATATGGCATATTAACATTTTCATTAATAGGAAATGCACTTCAAATTAATTGTTTCATGCAATTAAAATAATTAGCTACATACATTAAGTAATTATATAAAAAACCGCACACATTACATTTTTTTACGACACGTTATGTGTAATAATAATTTAAAGCCCATTGTCCACAACGAAACAAAGACGTTATAATTGTAACGTAATTCATTTGCATAATCTGTGCTCGATAAAAAAAAAGAAATCAAATAGATCAAGTAAACAAACTTTCTATCTATTGTAGCTTTCCAATTCAATTATTTATTACAATTGTTATAAACAACTTTGGGGGGAAACATTAAAATAAATCCATGAATCCCTTCACTATGAATAAACGTAATTTCACACAATGCATACAACATTGTCGTGTAGAGAAAGTCGATATCGGAATATAATCGATTTTTATTTATTCGTATCGTTGCATGTTTAAATCGATTCTCGCGAGCAACCGCAGTAGTTTAGTGTTTTATTTTCACATGAACAGATTACATACGAAACGGAAGTTCGCGGCAACCGCGTACATGACCGATGTGGGAGAATGTTATTCCGATTAGTGTTGGCCTAACAGTTGGCCCAACAGTTGGGCAGCAATGTTTGGGCTTTGCCCAAGGGTTGGCATATAGCTTTAATTGTAGGTAACTCAATACAAAAGAGATAACTGTTAAGTGCATAGTTTTGTAGACAATGAGTTTTCTTCCTAGATTTTTAGTATGTTGAAGTTTCTATCTCAATTACTAAGACTTACGTTAAGTGTTTCGACAAATTTACCCCGCCTTCTACAATAAAAATGAGCATACATTCTGTCTACTACATAGTCTGATGTTAACTTAATATTTTTAATTTTATTCAAAGAATTGATGCAAGCCTTGCTTACACCAATCCCATTAACATGCTCAATACAACTTACCATATTCAATAAATATCAATCTCTTAAGGCAATTTAAAAATAAATCGAATACTAATCCATCTAATTAGAGCACAGCAGCCACGATTTCTAAAATAACAATAGTCAATTTCACGATAAGTGTGAGCGCCACGTAGTGAATAGGCGCGGCCGAGCGGCCATACAAAAAAAATGGCGGATTGAAATTAAAGCGCCATCACTGACAGATGGGATAGTGATGTGATCAGTCGACGCTGTCAATTGTTAATCGATTTTGAGACATCGATAAAGTCTATACCAAAAAAAATTCAACAATCAACTTTGAACAATATATGCAAGATTTTCAATGAAGATACACTTTAAAGGATTATTATGGTAGTTAATAAAAATGTAAATGTCGTCGAATCGGTCAAATTACATCGTACATTAATACATTTTTTGTGAATATAAATCTTATTCATAAAATGACAGATAATGTTTCACATCACTATTCGGACAAATGAACGGCCTTTCCTTTTTGTTAGTGTTCCGAAAACAATAGAGATCCGAGTAGTTTCACACGAGATGTAGGTAATATGGAAAGTAACGAAAACGCATTTCAATAGCCAAAAGCCAAATTGGTTGTGAGCTTACGAAATTAACACGTTTGAAGCTGTAATTCATTTGTATGAACTCTCCCAAGCACCGGTCGTGTGTGATCCCACTAATGTGCTCGTTAACGATAGGGATGTCGACTTTCACTCGATATCGCGTTAAAAATATCGATATTACTGATGTGAATTGTACTCATAAATGCGATACATCGATTTCAATTAAATTTTTAATGAATCAATAAATTGTCCGCACAATAAATCAAGCAGTGTGCAACATTCTGCCAGTACTAATGTTTACATAACTATTGAAAGGTATTGCCAGACTTGCAAAAAACATTAAATTGACTTTCTTTGATATCTTTTTCAATACTGTAACGAATTCCTGGACATGTCCGTACTCGAGCATTCACAAATTACGCTTCATAGTCACTTATTTAGTATGATTCATGCTCGGATTTTATTAGGAACCTTGCTCTAGTACTGTTTGGCACGTCGTTGAACCCGGAACCACTAAATGACATACATATAACATTATGTGTTATAACCTTGTACATTTCATATTGTCTATTTAAACGGACAAGAAATAAGATACAAAACTTTTACAAGTAAAAATATTATTGAGATGTAATTAGATTTTTCAAAATTGTTTCAATACTTTTAAAAAACTGTGAAGTGTTCACTGTTTAGACAAAAGTTAAACTAAGCTTATGGTCGTTTAAACACATAAAGTAATAAAAATACAATATTTTTGGACATAAAGAACTAAAGTGATACTGTAAGAATATAAAACAGCTTGTCTAGTAAATGTATTAACCATGAATAAATATGCTAATTTGCAACACAACGTATGCACGTCTCGTCTGTAATAATTATATAATTTGTGTCAGCGATCATAATGGTACGTCTAAACGCGGTCGAGTTCAACAAGATGTAATTTTTCTTCCATAACCGTTTCCAATCAAACCTCAAGGCGTTCTGCCGAGACAATAGGCGAACGCAGCTCGCAGTAGCACGCCGCGGTGTGCAATACACCCCTGATTATTTATGTAACGAGGACTCGTATTGGTCACGCGATCTTCTTGAACAATGCAAGGATACGCTGCCCATCACCGCGGCCTAGACTTCTTTCCACTTTAATCATTCCTCACATCGATAAATGTGTTTCTGTGAAAAAGAATTGATTAACCCGTTCGCTGCACATTTACGATTGTTATAGCTCTCGTTATTAAGTACTTTCGCGTCCTTGCTCAGCCGCTATCTATCATGTGATCTATTGTACGGCCAACATCGGTCCCGAGATTAAAACGATATAATTAATGCTGATTCCATACGACCTAGTTTCGGCTCCGCTCGATAAAGTTAATTTACAGTTATAGTTGTAAATCTCGTTGCAAAATAAATGGCGGGCACGCGCGCCGCTCCGGCCTGACCATAGACAACACGCGGCGACTCCCACACAACCTCGATACGTCAGCTCCCGCCCGCCCGCGTGTGTGCCCTGCGCCGTGCCGGGGCTTTCAATGACGACCCTGACGAAACATCACGTGTATGCCTATATGATACAAGTTACACGACGTCATCCCTCCCAAACCACCTCGTGCTATGTTGTTGACCCCTAAATTCGGTCGGGTTATACTTCGCATGTGAGGTGAGACGAAACAACACATGCGTGGGAGAGAGAGGGTGCGTGACATCCCAATGAATGGGGTAAAGTTCTGCAAGGTTACACATGGTCGCGGAAGGGTTGAGAAGTTTGGGTTTTCGTTTTCAATACGCACACGGGATGCGGATCGATTGTGAACTTGGAGTGGAGTTAAAACCGTTAAGTTTTTAAAGCTTTAGATTGTATTAGAAACTGTTTTTAATGTAGCAATTGTTAAAAAACTTATGAAATTCACGAAAAAATATCGTATCGAATGCGAACGTATTGCGTCTGATATTGGACGGTGGATATGTTTCGTAAATCATTGTTTATGGTCGGATAGTTCTGTGAAGGCGTCCGAGAGTCTAGAATTAGAAAGCGTCAAGCTGGCCGTCGCCCTCGCCCACCGTCAGCCGTCGCCGGCACAACTAATTGACCGCAAGATTTACTCTATTTTCCGAGAAATTGTTATTTTATAATAAAAATAAACGATAAATATGAAAATTCTAGGCCAACTTATCCTAATTTCGAATTTCTTGCTTGATAGATATTAGAGACGTCGGAATATCTGTTCAGAAATATTATATTTTAAAATCTTTCGTTGTCATCCTAAAAATGTACAATAAAATCAGGCATCTTTTGCTTTGTAAGAAAATTCTTTACGATCACAAGACAAGTGTAAATGATTAAAAGGTGCGACGCCTATAAACCACGTAAGTGGTTTGGCGGGAATGACTTATGTCTTATTTAT
>JAOCNA010000007.1:1916848-1927470 GCA_026546675.1 Papilio helenus
CCTCCGGCACCACACTCATCAGACGAAACGCGAAATTGCTCCCACTTCACGCCTGTCTTCTGTGTGGTCGTGGTATTGCACCAGACGAGCCGGCCCATTCGTGCGAAGATGTTAAAGCGGGCTCTACTATTGTTAATCTACCAACTAGTTTTCGAATGCTATACTTTTGAGTATGTCATGACTTAAATGATTACGAAGAGTGTTTAAGAATTATTGGCCGATAGTATGGGCTTGTAAAATAAATGTTACTTAATCTTTGTTTTCTTATGTCTCTACAGGCAACACATCGTGTACACCACATGAATATAGGCGATATTCACAGATTCGAGGAGAAACTTCGAAATATGGAAAAGACCTTAGGTGTTAAAGAAGGTGATATCATGTTTATTAATTAAAAATAACCCCTATGAACAGCAAAGAATAAACTTTAACAAACATTACTCTGTCGATTAGATGAAGGGAAGACATTAATGTGTACTAAACTATATGGGGCAATATTTTTGTAGGTGTGCGGGTCATATATGATAGAAATGGTGGGCTGGCTAGCAAGGTGATCACCACTCTGCTGATTGCAGCGTTGGTCATCTCTCTGCTTTACTCCAGTAAGAATATGAGGATGAACATAAACCTCGGAGGGTTTGTAAGTATATATTTATAGTAATACTAGTTGTTGCTCAAGACTTCGTCTTCTTCCTTACTTTGTGATAATATAACTTTTTAATGGTGTAAGAATTTTGAGATCAGCTCTGTACTCTTTGAGTTATTTCAATACATACAAAACTCCAAATCTTTTGTCTATATCATATTAGTATAAATATAAATATATTGCTATCTTTCAAATTCCCTTAGAAAGACATGACAGTTAATGTCATTTAATATGTTTTACTTTCTAATTGTTTTTGTACTATGTAATTATATTATTTCAGAGCCAGTTAAGTCGAGCCAAATTTACTTTGGTTGATTCAATGAGTGGACAAGGCAAGGGGGTGAAGTTTGACGATGTGGCAGGCCTTAGGGAAGCCAAGATTGAAGTCATGGAGTTTGTGGATTATCTCAAGAGACCCGAACATTACAAGAGCCTCGGAGCCAAGGTTTGCTGAACTTTTAAATATGTTGTAAATAGTCATTATATTGAATTTAACAAAGAATTCATTCATCAAGAATAAAGTTCATCTTCCATGTTAATCTATCTTCCCTCATGTCAATCGTCACTTCCTTCTTCATGTCAATATGCAATCCATACATCTCTTTCTACGCCTTGTTGCATTTATCTTGTTTGAAAAAAAATTAAAAATTTGTTTATTAAGGAAGTACTGAATGTATGTGGTGTGTTGCAGGTGCCCAAGGGGGCGTTGTTGTTGTTCATAATTCTTGAGTAATTTTGAGTTTTTTCTATAGTACATTGTGTTTTGTATTGTTGTACCACAAAGCTATCTGCGGGAGCTCTTAGGGCGGATCCAAGTACTGTGCGTGCAATACTGTTAATAATGAATGGCAAACAGCACCGAGACGAGGTTACATTGAATATTTAAATCAGGAACTGTGAACGTAAGAGTGATTTTAATGAATAATTAATCAGATTTTCTGAACATTCCATATTGTATAGAATATTCTAATACTATTTAATGTACCTTTTCCAGCCAGCGCTGTGCGGTCCGAAAGGTAAATACATTTTATATGACAGTTTTGTTCGAAGAATTATTCACGTGTCTAATTTAGGTCATATTTTAATTTTAAGTAAATATGTAATTTTTACATTCTAAATACCTTCAACAATATTAAAACAGATTGTTATATCTACATTTACATTTAAAATTGCATAAATGCTATTCCAACGAGTTAACTGAGAGTTTAAAATTGCCTCATGTGTAAAATTTAATTAACAGTGTAAAACTTGCATCAGTAGCCGTTTGATAGAAGTTTCGCAATACCGTAATTCAATTTATTTTACATTTCGTTGAATGTGTTTAGCAAAATCAAAGTCGAATTCAATGGAAGTTCATTCGACATAGTAACTGAATCTACGCTCTTTGATGTATTCACGTTCACTAACATTGGATAAGTTTTGGATGTACGTTTTCTTTGAAGTGCAATGTAAGAGCGCGCGTGCACCTTTGACTTAACTATCGCACAACTGTATACTCGAGCTTTGATTCCTAGGAGCTTATATGGAGATGCGCTCGCCACTCAATTTTTAGTTTTGTAACAGTTGAATCGGCTGCGAGACAATCGACAATCGACAATCGCCCATACTTTAGTCAAAGGTATTTACTAGAACTAGTATTACTGCTATGGCTTTTATTATCGCTACCAATACAATTACTGTTATTAAAACAGTAAAAAGATCGTAGCTCGTTTCAAAAAACTTCAAAAACTCGCCATCAAAGTTTTGAATATTCTAAAACATTTTTATCTTTATTGTCACACTGAAAATTGTTTTTTTCTTTTCTTTAAACGGAATTACTGATGTACTCAAATCACAGTATTAAGCTCATCTAAAACACACAAGTTATTAAACAGAACATTTGAAATCCTTTACGAGTTGTTCTGTGCAAATTGTGTGGAAAATAAGCACATTGCAGTACGCTACGCTACAATGAACTTGTGGGACAATTTGAAACATTACAGCTGCGACGTCACAGCAATCGAGTAATTTCTATTACGACCACTAAATTTAACATTTTCTCATATAACAAGATGCGTAATAATATATAAACATTACAATATCAAGAAAGAAAGAGGTTTCTAATGGTGAAAGAATTTCAAATCGGTCCTGTAGTTTTTGAGTTATTTCAATCATCATATTTTCCTTATCCTACTCCCGTGGCGCAACATGTTTTTGTCCTCCACATAACTCTATTATACGTCGTCGGTTTTGAGTTATTTCAATACATGCAAAAATACGAACATACAAAACATTCCTCTTTACATTATAAGTATAGATAGAGATTTAAGAATTGAGTAGACACGACATTAAAAATTGGTCCTCTTCTGGAATAAGTATATTTGATATTGTATATTGCTACATGTAAATAGTACTTTCTAACGCCAGATAATATTAAAAACAGATTCTGAATTACCCCTTTGTATAATTCCAGATAAGATTATAAAATGAATGAAGCATCGTAGTTTCCACGTATACGTAACAGTTTCCCAAGAATTCATCTAGTAAGTCATCGTGTTAGTAAATTGGGTCATGATTATACTGGAAATTACTCATTTCCTAAAATGTGATATGAAGGAAATAACCGCTTTATATTTACGCATAACTATCGTTTTTAATATAAATAAATTTAACATACAAGCTAATTGACCTGAAAATGAAAAATATTTTCATACGCATTTAGCCAAAGTTACTTGGTAACTAGTATTGTTAATTATACCAAGATGCATAAAGTCTTTTATCTAACAGACGTACTAATTTTGTAAATTATAAATGCAATGTAACCATTCCTAACACAAAGTGTAAGTATTAATTAAACCAATAAAAGACAATTTGGCTTTTGACTCCACTCTAGGCAAATTCTATCAGTCTTAATTGCGCCATCTATTATCTATTTAAGATATTATACCGACCTTATAATTTAGTCCTTGAACGTCTTCCTCCAGCGAAACATCAGAGTACATATCGTCCGCCGGTTCGCCGCCAGAACCGCACCCGGACGAGTTGAAAGACGACGACCGGTACAATTGGCTGAAACAATAACAAGCTCAATGATAATTAAGCAAAATGTAATTTAAATAATTTGCAAAGCATAGTTTACAGCGCCATCTAGGTACAGTTAGATAATAATCATATACAGCGCCATCTATTTATCTAACACTAAAAGTGTTCCTTCCAAGCATTGTTACAATAAAAGAAATATAGATGGCGCTCTAACATCTTTTTGCCACAGCTAATTTACAATTTTTTATGATGTTATAATTAGAATTAAATCAATAAAAATCACCTTGCTAAGACATTGGAGCCAATTTGCCGCTTCCCCGAACTGTAACAAAATATTTACAAATTAAGGGATGGTTTAACGGCATTTTGCTCATTTTAAACATAATTATCATTTAATGTGAGTAATTATAACATGCTTGAGAATTTAATGGAAACAATGGCTAACTTCACATTGTTTATGGGAATGAGATTTCGTATTAAAAACACGGATGTGCCTTCGGTAAGGATGAAAAGAAAAACGTTACTTCAGAATCGACTTTAGCCTAGATTTTTTTTTGTACTAAAGCTTAATAAACAAAGATTAGGGATATCAGAGACTAGACTATCAGAGAGAGATTTGACAAAAAAATGGATATTAAATCAGTTCTCCAAGCTTATTTAACTACACAAAACCGTTCTAAAAGTAAACATAAAAATTAACATGAAATATTGAATATTTGATTAAAAATGCAAATCGTAAATGCGTAACAAGCGTATGAGATGTATTCTTTAATTTCACACGTCTAATAATATTCGTGTAGAAAGAAGGAAATAATTGTAGTTATAATGAAAGCGGACAATTAGAACATTTTTATTACTCGCGCGGCTTGTTAGTAACTTGACTGTTGTGATGTTGTGTAACTGTTTTTTCTAGCATAACATACGCCTATAACAAACAGGCTTAGTGACTGTCGTACTTAGAATCAGGAGGCCCTTAGTGTAAATTTTAGGAAGTAATCTATAACTTGTACAATTCGTGCAGGACAAAACGGTTTATTGAAAAAAAGTTAAGTTTTATAATTAGCTATTTGATTTTTATTTCAACCTTATCTATACTAATATTATAAAGTGGAAAGATTTGTATTTTGTACGTATTGAAATAACTCAAAAACTACTGGGCTTATTTTAAATATTCTTTCACCGTTAGTAAGGTAATTTATCTGTGAGTAACATAGGCTATATTTATCTATGTTTTTTTTAGATTGAATGTGGATGGCTACAAGGGTAGAGGAAGGCCGAAGAAAGTATGGATGGATTGTGTGAAAAAGGATATGCTTAAGAAGGGAGTGGGAGGGGAGATTCAGATATGACGGCTGATAGAATTGTATGGAAGAGCAGCACATACTGTGCCGACCCAACGTAGGGATAAGGGCAAGTTGATGATGAAACAGAAGCGTTACAGCACTTCAATATTATATTCGCAGTGGAAGCAGAAATTCGCCAAACAAGGTCTACTTAACGAGCAATGGCCGTATTACGATGCGATGGCGAATTATTTTCATTTAGAGGAGGAATACATAGACAAAACCAAGAAGGTGAGGGTAGAAGTGGAAGTGTTACCTTTAGAGGATGATTATGAGGATGACATGAAACTGCTGGACCTGAAGCAGCTGCTGCAGGTGAAGCCGGAGCGGGAGTGCGCGGCGCTCTGCAGGTCCTGCTACAATGAGCCGGGATGCCTCAATGTGTTCCAGAAGGATGACGATGGTGTCGAATTGGCGTACAAATTGAAACTGATAGGAGGTATCCAGGTATGTAAGATTTCCGAGATCTCTGATGTGGAAGATTGTATTTTAAAATTACTTTAATGTGCATTTTAGGGAAATGTAAGTAGAAAGGTGAACATTAGGATATTGTCGATGTATGTAAACTAGCCTTTGCCAGCAATTTCTTCTGTGTGAAATAAAACAAACTTGAAATTAACCTATACACTATTCTAGGCAGTAATCTATCTCCGTTTTTGAAGATACCTTCTAACAAACATCCATCAATCTAATTATTTGCACTTATATTAGTAAGAAATGATATGTACGTAAATCTTATCAAAATGAAGTAACTTACGATGATCTTGGTTCTTAAATATTAATTTTTAAGAAGAAACTATGATCCGATATAATGGATATGGAATTTAATAACACCCTTATTGTTCCACTAAAGTTTTACCACATTCATTGGTCATTTCAATGAAATATTATCAACATTACATAATTTAGAATCATATTTTAGACAAAGGTTTCAAATTTTAAATTTAATTTGGATTATCGTATTAAGTTGAGATAATTGTGTCGAGGTCGTTTTTATAGAAGAAAAGAATTACATTAGTGTTTTTTTTTACAGTTCCACGGTTTCAAAACAATATTAATTGTTACAGGTGGACCAATCTGATAGTTTACCGTCACAGATATGTCTAAATTGCTCGAATCAATTAGAAAACGCATACAAATTCCGACGGAAATGTCAAGAAATAGATCGTCAATTACGAAACAATTGTGTAGAAGACAGAATCAAAGTAGAACATATAACAGAAGCTAATGAAGGTAATGCAGCTGAAATACATCAACATAGAGCTAGCAACGAATCAGACACGTGTCCTAATTTTCTTATTTCTATAGATAAAAAACCAAATGTAAAACAAGTGAAAACTGATAAACATAATGTAATAAGGAAAAAACGGAGGCCTCGAAAAATGATATATCGTTATTGGAAGGTTTGCGAAATTTGCGGGAAACATACGAGCAATTTGGTCGCACATATGGACATGCATACAGCTGGAAAGGCTTATGAGTGCGATTTGTGCGATAAGAAATTTAAATATAAAAGTGGTCTTCTTCTACATAAATCGTCTCATAACGCTACACCGAGGAAGACTTGTGAAGTTTGCGGGAAGACGTTCCACGTTCTGGCTCAGTATCGACGACATTTCGCGTATCATGCGAATGAGAGAAAATTCAGTTGCGACGCTTGCGGGAAACGGTTCAATTCAATGGAGATATTGAAAGTTCATCAAAGGATACACACGGATGAGAGACCTTTCCCTTGTCCCGAATGCGGGAAAACATTCAGAACAGCGGGCTGTGTTAGCAGACATAAACGTATCGTGCACAAAAGTTCAAAAACTAAGTGAATAATTCGTATTTATTTTTGTTATTCTTTGTATTATGTTGCATTAATGACTTTTGGCAATATAATTGTGGGAATCAATGGTCTTTTTCATTTCACTAATATAGCAGTTGCGTTTTATTCTTACGTTTAATGCGAATTCTAAATGGTTTGCTTATAGATTAGGCACGCCCACTTAATAAATTAATCTACAAAACTTCTTTATAAATCACATAAATAGCAGATTTTTTTCTCTCGCATTTTAGTAGTGGGCGTATATGAAAGTAGTTCTATTGGATGAGCAAATTTGTGAAAAGCAACTTTCAAATATGATATCATTTAGAATAAGCTAATAGTCGTGTCACCTGACATATGGCGAGTCTTTGTTAACGTAACCGAAATCTTTGAAGAGCAACGTCCTACGTTATCTTTGCTCTGATACTTTTGTTTTGTTTATATTTAAGAAAATTAATAACTTGATGGACAGCTGTTTAATGTTAGGCTACCGAATATAAGATACTCATCGTAAAGAGTTATTGAAGTAACATTACACTTTTAGACCCGACTGGACGGTAAGAATTTAATTTTCGAAAAACAAAACTCGTATAGCTTCTGTAAATTAAATCTAGCTCTGATCTTTTCCCCAAAATGAGCATGCAAAATAACAATCTTGTTTTTTTTTTCTTAGCTATTCTTCAATCATATTGTAAATGCCAATCTTGTTAGATGATAGTTTTTTTTTTAGAAATTTTTTTGCACCTAATAGTTTATCTATTCCCAAAAACATGAAAAGAGAACCTTATTCTCCAGACTAAAGTCGTTACAGTGTCGTGAGGTCGTATCGTAGTCGCGTGCTGTAAAAGCGCCCATCGAGGAGCTACGAGCACGCATTCGTTCACCCTGCATGCACCGGCGCCGGCGCAACCGCAAAGGTTCATCGATCAGTTCGCGACGGACTGCGCGCGCGTGCAGTTCTGTAACGCGCGGTTTGTTACTACGAAATAAATTGACATCTAGAAATTGTGATTTTTGGTTTGAATAAATCGCCGACATTATTATGAAAAGTTTGGTAAGTTTTTTTTTAAATCTTTTGTATCTTAAATGGTTTTAATTTTTTTTTAATATTTCTAGTAGAGTTTAATTATAGATTTATTAAAAAAAATATTTAAAGCCGTTAATTTGAAATAATGATTTATTAGCAACTAATTGTAATAAAATATTTTATTCTGGGATTTACCAATCCAGTTGTTATTAATATTGTAATCATCTTAATAGTTGATTAATAAATAGTTGTAAGCATACGAAGTATTTACAAGCAACATTCATGTATTTTATAAACATTACATGCAACTAATTGCAGTAATTTATTGCAATAATTACTATAGATTTTGCACAATATAGTTAAATTGGTATATTAAAATATTGTTTACAAGATAAACCCATTGATTTGCAAATACAATCTTTACATAAATAACCATTCACTTTCAAAGGTTTATAACACACGTGTAGGTAACGACCTAAAAAAAATCAAGTTTCGAAGGGCATGCATTTCTAGAGTTGTCATCTCATCTCATCAATACCTAGCTATCAATATGAAAGTTTATTGCCCCGAGCTGCCCTGCCGTTTTCGCGCCTTCGCCTTCGTGACTCTCCAATTCACTCTTATTTTTTTATTTCTTGGAAAACGGAACTTCGATATGCCTTTGTTATTACTTTGAAAAGTTTGAGTATTAATGTAGTATGTAATTTAAGAGGAAACTGCAATTCGCACGGGCGTTTTTATAACGCGCGTTAAAAAGCGCTGAAATTTAAGAGTTCGTTGAGCGAGAGCGTTAGAAAGCAAACGCCGAGCGTAAAAAAAGCGCCTGTATAAATGGGGACTAATAGAGCAACGTTACAGAGTATTTTTTAGAAACATACATTTATTTTTTGTCCAATACCAACAAACAAAAGCAAATCATTTAACTCGTGCTAACTAGGAGAGTAAACATAATTTTAAATTGGATATTAGTAACAAAGTAAGCAATCGAGCATCATATAAAATTAAGCATAAGTAGGCATCATATGCAATAGTAATTATCTTAACTACTCTGAGATAAAGTTTTAATATCCAGCCAAAAGTAGATTAACTTTTAATGTAAAAGACAAAAGGGTGTATATCATAGTGTGAGACGGGAGTTAGAGAAAGAAGTTTTTGAATTGCCTGCAGTCATCACAAATGCAGAAGCATAAAACAATATACATACTACAGACTAACCGCATAACAAATTGCATCTCTACTACACGACGGTATAAGGTTAGATCTTCTGACGGTGAAAAAGAATCTACAATGTTTGTCTATTCTACAACTATGCATGTTGCCTTCATAGACAACACCGGCTCTACATTGTCAAAACCGATTTTCAAAGTAAAGTCCGCGTAAGGCGTGCCCAGCTGCACACAGTCTGGATTTCGGCCAAGGTCCACACTCAGCAATTCTGATCTCGGATTCCTTTCCCTTTGTCACTAACGTCATCTTTGGAAGATAATTTTAGATATTTGTCTAATTTTGAACATTTGCGCGGTAATTGTCGTGTGTGACCGACTTTCCAACAGACATTATATGAATTTATAATGTGGCCGTTTGCAAAAATTAAAAAATAAGAATATTTATCTCTTCGATCCCTAAAGGATAAAAATCTTCAAAATAGATTTATGTTCATGAAATATTACACCAATGTCCACTGCTAAAACAGCAATTGCGTAGGCGCGTGAATACTTCTTTGTTTCTTATCATAAGTAAATAAATATGTACACTATTTAGTAATACATAGTAACTAGCTAACGGTTTGGAAAGTTTAGCACGAACAATGAAGCTTTTCAACATTTATATTTGTTTTTTACTTCCTTTTTAACTTATGGTACTTGTTATTTGTAAGCATTCATTTGCTTTTGAGGATATTCCTTTATTTAGAGTAACGAAAATCTTTAAACCAATACAAACTGTAACACTTTGGCTATGTTAGTTGACCAAACACAACCTAGTCGTCTTATCTATACAACTACTCGTATAAACATCGCAGACCCATATTTACAAGCGGTGCGGTTTTGATAACCGCAGTATCACCTTTGTTTTTGAATAAAAAATGTAACGTTCCAAATTTAAATATTTCCGCCAAGACCTACGTTTAATACTCAAACTCTAGAAATACGTACATATATTTCTTTTAAGATAGAGAATTTATCTGTACAGAAAACAGATTGCCAAAATCTATTTAATCTGCACTGTCCCCTGTAGTCTAAGAATTTACAAGAAATAGACTATTTCATTGACTTGACTATGGATAGGAAGGCTTTATCGATATGGCTGAAAACTGGTGAGGAGGTAGCTTAGAGCCAGGAGAAGGACATAGGATACTATTTATTCCGTTCGAAAGAAAAAAAAACACAAAAAATCTTTACCGATATGGCTGAAAATTGGTGATGAGGTAGCTTAGAGCCAGGAGACGGACATAGGATACTGTTAGTTATTAAATTCCACGCGGACGGAGTCGCGGGAGAAAGCTCGTGTATAATAAAACAATTTTGTTCTAGAAACGACACCTCATTATTCTATACCAGTTCAGTTGTTGTCTTTAAGCCTGCTACAGGCGCGTAGTTTCAAGTGTTCTCATAACGCTTAAGGGGCCTGCCCAGACAGAGTGACTTTCGATTAGCGATATCGTCTGTAGCGGACTTTAGAAGACCACAATAGAATTGTTCTTAAAAACATCTCCATCCCGCATACCGGCGCGCGCATGAGGTCCCTCATCAACGACATCCTGAAGGACGACGACTC
>JAOCNA010000007.1:1996111-2014538 GCA_026546675.1 Papilio helenus
TTACCGATCTTGCGGTCGAGGGTTCGAATCCCACCATTCGACTATTGTGAACCATATCCTACCACAAGCCTAGAGTTTAGTTGGAATGGTTAAAGGAAATATTAGTAAATTAACAAAAATCTACTAATACTTGTTACTATAAATATATTCATGTATGTTAAAATGTATCACAATTTAAATGAGACACATAAAATTAAATAACATTTATGTTAGAGATAATATTAACTTTGTATTATATTGTAGCATATACATCATAATATGGTATTATGGAAATGTTACGGAATATTAAGTTCGATAGGTATTGGATTGATTTTGACACACCACTAAAAAGTCGGATAACACATTTGGTTTACCCGTTATTCCACAAGACGACTCCGTGCATCTGACCGCAGACGCCAATTCTCGTGACATGTCGTAGAACATCCCTCGGAAGCCGGGACACGCAGTAATGAACGGCTGACACTATTTTAGGAACATCCTGTTTGTTCCCTTCTATACCTTGATCGCTTGGTATATTCGCTGCGGTGTCCTTATTCTGTTTTGCGACTATTTCTCTAGTTTTTGGATCGTAGACGCACACTTTCACTGATGTCGTGCCAATATCCATGCCAAGAACATATTTTTTATCTGGCATATTGAATTGTTTATTTTGACTACTGTAAGTAAAATAATGCAGCGTCGCAATGCCGTATTTTTGTCTGATATGCTTGATCGCGGGAACTAAATGTGGAATTTCCGACACGTCCGTACTACACTGGGTCTGGGACCGAATGACTGCGCCGCGTCGCGACGCCTCACGTTACATAAAGTCTGTGTATATGACATACATCACGGAGTGGCTGATTTTTATATCGCCCACTACTGTGCTTCAGTCCAACGTTAATTAAAAGCAATAAATAAATTCTGATAAACCATCATGATAAGGGTTTATATTGTTTTCATTTATACAGTGCATATTTATCATCGGAATTTATGAAACAAGATCATCCTTCATCATATAATACAGGTGATGGATGTAAGATAAATCATGCTATGTTTTGGAAAGACCTTTAATTCATCGATTAGATTGTTAATGCAATTGAAATTATAGGTTTTAATTAAATTGATTAATCATAATAATCCTTATATATTCAAATAGAAACGAACAATATAAAACCATTATCCTTGTGTCGTTATTCATATTGACTATAGATAAATAATGACTTTGACTACGCTCTATTTCAAAAATACTAGTTCTTCGTCCAAAAATCTTCCAACATTATTTTACGTTTGCCTGTTACTAATTTAGCTTGCACTACAATTTCGCTCATTTGGTTTATTTTCATACTCCGTTTGAATAAAATACGTATAACAGAGAAATTTTAAGCGTAAATATAAATTATTATTTTAATAGACCATCACTCCCATCGCCCATAGTTACAGGAATATAATATGAACCCTCAAACCACTTACAATTGAATGCAGCAGTTAGTACCGTGTTTTGTTTATATTCAACTCCATTTTAACCAAAGCAAGCCTTTGTAGATATAATAATCGTATACATCGTTCTTTAGGCCAGTTTGTACACTAAATAGTTTACAATTTGGCTGTAAGTTGTTACTTTATTTATCGTCACAGTCCATTTTCTTTTAAAATTGTAGCTTCGACCTCCCGCAAAGATAACGATGTATGTGTGAGCTATATTTACTGTAATGATTGTATAAAATAAAACAACATTTAATCCTTAACAACACTACAACATAATCAGAAATAAAAAAACAAAAACAAACGTGACATAAGTATTTAAATAGAAAATAATAAAATTGTAATTAAATAAAAGATTATAAAAAGCTTTGCAATGCTGACCGTATTGGGTCCACGCTCAGCTTTGAATGCTGGGTGCTTCTCACTGAGCCACCCAGCGCTGATCTTCCGCGAGAACCCTGGGATCATCAGCATGTCAGTAGCAGCGGTGGATAGGCAGAAATTATAAATTTACATACTTACATATGAGTTAAAAATAAAATAAACGAAATAATCCGTAAACATGTTGCAAAAGATAGTTCATATTGACAACACATAGATTAAAAGGGTACCTAGATAAGATGTGCGCATAATATGATAGCTAGTTTAAAAGAAATATAAATATGAAAAAAAAATAATAATAAGGAAAATAGATATAAATTCAAGCATATAATACAAATAAAAATGTTCGCTGCAATTATATATGATTAACGTTTTTGGACAGACAATAAAAGCAATTTTAGTTTTCTATTAAAAATTTATAATGGATACGGCACTTAAGTCCCCTCCCAATTGTCGTGATTTTCTGTAGTTTGTCGTGCAGTAAATCTTGCATTGTATTTTTATGTAAGGCCCAATGCAATAGTTGTGTGATTTTAATCAAATAACTTTTGTTTTCGTATCAATAGTAACAGGGTCGGCGTTAAGGTATGGAGCGGTTGGGTGACTGTCTAGGGCGTTTGACAGATAGGGACGCTACAGGTATGCGTATTACTCTCGCATAAAAGTCTTGACCATTGTCATAGGGCGCTAGAAGAGCTAAAACCGACACTGCATAGTAACGTACTCAAAAACATATCGACTAGAGTTTTTATATGTTGGTTAAAACGTGGAATGTTATATTGTACATCTCAAGTTTAGTTGCAGATATCAAGATTATGTATAACATACTTTATCGATTGTAATTCCATTGTAATCAGCATTATCTACGCTTTAATGAATTATCGAAGTGTCAAGAATTGTTATTTTTTGTTCATGTGTATCAGTTTGATCGAATTTAAGATATTTAATTTGTTTTTATACATTCTTCATGTTGGCTTTATCCGAGGAACAAATTGCCATAATATAAATATGTTTTATACAGTTTATTTCGTACATAGGTTTTTTTCCCCATTTTAATTTTATATAAGAAGTCAGGTAGCAATAATATGAATTTAAAATAAGTAATAATATGTTTTCTTGTAGAATAGTAGTTTAATGTCTCATACATAATTTATCGATTCGACAACTGTTCATAAATTAAACACATGACCATGAATCACACGTGATGTGTTTAGTGTCACGAATGTTTACACATAAGAGTTTCCATTGCAGAAACATCTGTACAGAAACTTATTGTTGCTTCAGGTATTTCGGAAGGAAAGAGCGAGAAGAATATATTTTTGCAAACTACTAGTCAGTGGTAACCCATGTTTAAATACACCAGAAAAACAAAACACGACAAACGACGTTTTGAATCAAATTATTCGCTGTGTATTGTAAATATCTCCAATTAGTTTTTAACAATTAGTGCGGGAAGTTACTGAGGTAAATTATCTTTAAATGTATGTCAAAATGATTTACTGAGAGATGATGAGTTTCGTATCTCGTGCTGCATTCGCACGTGATCCAGTAGGCGTCAGCCAACAGTCATCGAGGAGTCTCTTATGACGTGATTCGTTTAACGTTTATTTATAAAAATTCTTTGTTCAATTGCATTTTTATTGTCACAAATGTATTATGACATAGAAGTCGCTGATGTTGTACTTAAATTTCGTTGCATCATTTGGGTCATAATGGCCCTCAAAACGATTTAGTACAATAGAGCACTGACAGGGTTAGGGTAGGAAGAAAATAATCTGTTATTTGGCTTGTACTTATTATAATTTAAGATTTTTTTCCCTAGCGCCAGCTTTAGTTTTAAACCGGACAGACGCAAACTGATATTTATTTTGTTTCTTATTTTCTATTCTAAGTATTCTCGGCTACTTGTGTATGTTAAGTCAATAAAATTAATTTATTATAAGCATGCGGCGCTGACGTTTGGTTCGAAATTGCTCCAAGAGTATTCTTGGAGTATTTATATAAATAAATTGCGGTTCAAGTTTTACTGCAGATGTAGGTATATTAGACGAACAATAAAACAACATCCAAACAGAAATTCGCACGCTAATTAAGATAAAGACAAAAGTACACAAGCGTGTGACATTGAGGAATTAATAGACAAGATTTATTTTAATTTTGTCATGTCCTGAAACAAATTTTGCTATATATATTCATGCTCATGCTTATGGCTGTGAAGTTTTTTATTTATTTAAATGTCGTTTTTCCAGAACATTATTTATGTTTAAAAATTTGTTATTAAATTATGTAATTAATTTGATTTCAGATAATGGGTAAGAAAAGAAAATCCCAAGACAAAAATTTGGACAGCATTGATGCAAATAAAAAGAAAAAGGACAAAACAATCAAAGATGGAATCCTGAAAGATGTTATTGCAAGTGTGAACAAAAACAATGATACTAGTGTTCAGTCTGGTATTAGTAAAAAAAGAAAGAATAAAAAAGACGAAAAGTTAACTGCAGATGACGTTATAGAAAATGTAAACGAAGATCGTGAGACAGGTGCACAATCCAACAACAAGAAAAAAAGAGTAAAAAAATCAGATGATAAAGTTGTTGAAAACCAAACAGTGACAGTTGACAGTGAAATTAGTGTACAAGTAAGTAGTAAAAAAAGAAAGGGCAAAAAAATTAAAGATGGACTTTCGAAAGACAACATTAAAAATGTAAATGAAGTCGGTGAAAGTGTTGTGCAATCTACTATTAATTTTAGAGCAATAAGTAATAGCGGAACACCGAAAAAGATTATATTTGTTGACGATGAACCGCAGGAAGTAACGTCCAATAGTAAAACCAATAAAAGTAAACCTTTCAAGAAATCGAAAGAACATAATAGTGATTTATTAAAAGAAGAAGATGTAAAAGATGAAGATATCGATAAGTTTTGTGATGAATTAGGAGAAGATGATAATAAACAATATGAAAACTGGGTGCAATTGATTGAAGCTAGTTTAAGTTCCAATAAAAAGAAACCAAAATAATAATTTGTTCATATTCTTCATGTAATTTAGTCCCCTGTACTGTAGCCTTCGGCAATCAAACATGTGTTCAAATGTTGTGAATTCGCCTTTAAAATAATTGAACAGTATGTTTCTAAAAATATTATTGCATTATGAGCTGGCACAAGTTTTTTTAAATGTTCCTTTTGTTTCAAACAAGGAATTTACCTTTAAAGCGATGTACTCTAAGTACAAAATGGTAGACGTGTATGTATATGATAGACTGAACCTAAAAAATATTTCCTTGATTTGGTATATACATTATTTAGATTTTATTGCGTCCACAAAAGACTTACAGTGAACTACTCTACAGTCTAAATTATTATGATTAATGACTTGTTCCGTAAAACGGTCATTGCAATCTAATCCTATTCTTAATTTCTTAGTATCACTGGGCGAGGTCCAGATTTCCGAGCGATATTTTCGATAAAAAATAATAATAACAATCACTAGTATTACTGTAATATTTGTTGCAACCAAAAAATAAAGATATACAACACTCCTGAATACAAAATTAATAATATCGACGTTAAATTCACCAAATAGGTACATACGATTTAAAGACTCAAAATTTGTAACACTGCCTAAACGTTGACAGTTGACACTGACATATCGTTGTTTTTCTTGATTTTGACAAATGAATAGAATGTTATCGAAGAGGAAAACACGTGTTGTTAAATTGCATTATATTGTAGAGTATTGTTAAGTCAATAATTCAATCTTAAATCAACTATGACAAGATTTGCTAGAGCGAAAGGCTCTAAGTCTTCAAATCAAAAAACTCCCGAAGATAGTACACCATGGGAAGTTATGAAAGAGCAGATAATCCTATCGAAAAAAGAATCCGAGGACGCAAAAAATAGAGAAGAGGTAAGTCAGGTTAAATCAACTTTTAAAATCAAAATTTCCGTTCACTTAACTTAAAAATCACATTTATTACAATTACAGGCTGAACAAAAGCGAATAGATAACTACACCAATTTCCTAAAAGAACAGAAGGTACAAAAGCGAAAAGCTACTTGGTGTGACTTTCCTGAAGCAAATGTAAAAAAGAAGATAGATAATGATAACAAAGTTCAACAAAACGAGAAATCGCATAAAAAGAAAGACAAGAAAAAAAAGACCTTTATAGAAACTCAGAGCCAGTCAAGTAATGAAACCCAAGAACAGACGGACGACACCAAACAAACAAATTTTTCAGTAAAACAAACTAAAAACAAAAAGAAAAGAAATAAGGAAACAGTCCATAACAGCAACAATGAAGATAAAAACCATGTTGATATTGCAGCTGAAAAAGTTGAAGTAAATAACACTGAACAATTACAAAATGGTAATTTATCAAAGAAGAATAAAAAGAAGAAATCACAGCAATCTGAAAACAATGAAAAGAAGGAGGACCAAAGTACTAAAACTGACGCTGTCCAAGAATCTGAAAGTAACAAAAACAATACACAGGCTAAAAAAAAGAAAACCAGAAATCAAAAACCTACTCGAAGGAAAGATATAAATGACAGAAGCTTCCAATTAATAGTAAACGGTAAAGAAATTGAATTAATCAGATTTGATGGATTCCCTATTATGAAGAAGGATGCTGAACGACTAACAGAATTGAAAAACAGTATGATTAAGAAAGGTATACCGAAAAGTGAAGTACAGAGGACAATGAAATTGGAAAGAAGACGAGCTGAGAAAGCTCTAGCGAGAATGAAACGTGAGGTTTGCTATAATTGCAGGAAAGGCGGTCATAATCTTTCGGATTGTCCTGAACTAAAGTCAAAAATACCAGGAGTGGATAGTGCTGAAGGAGTTTGCTTCAAATGTGGCTCCACTGAACATAGACAGTTTGAATGCAAAGTGCAGAGAGATAAGGAGTTCCGATTTGCTACTTGCTTTATATGTAAAGAAGCTGTAAGTGATTTTGTTATCTATACTAATATTATAACGAGGAAAGATTTTTATTTTTGTATGTAGTGAAATAAGTCAAAAACTACTGTGAGTAACATAGGCTATATTTTTTTAATTTCACACGAACGAAGTCGCGAGCAACAGTTAGTGTTATATATTTTTAAATTGTATTTAAAGTGATTATACAGTAGCATCACTAGTTCGATGAATAGGTAGCCACTTGATAGTTTGCTAGACATAAAAATAAAATTGTTTTGTGGCTATTTTAGGAATTGTTGTGAGATAATATAATAATTTGTTTTGCGTAATCTTTTCCAGGGTCACATTGCTCGGCAATGTCCTGATAATCCAAAAGGATTGTACCCTAATGGTGGTTGTTGTAAACTTTGCGGTGATGTCACTCACTTGAAGAAGGACTGTCCTACGGTAAGTAAAAATATTAATTTGCATATATTATGTAATATATAGCCTAACACGGAATAAAAAATCCTGTTTTAGGGGCATTTCAATCGCCTTCTTTATTACATCACTTTTTAATGTTCTAAAAGGAATTGGTTTCGTATTTTTCGTAATATAAGTTTAATATTTTCTGCCTAATGAGAAAGCAGAGAAAATGGTGTTAAAACAAATATGACACAATTTTTGTGCCTTCCTTTATGGCTGTATAGGCAGTATACTATGACAAAATAATAATTTTAAAATTCCGACAATTTTCAGATGAACGACAAAAAAGAGGAAACTTCAATAAAACTGCACACATTAAGTGCTTCCGATAACTTAGAAGATATAAGTCAAAAAACTGGTAATAATGTTACAGATACGATCAAAAAACCCAAGAAAATCAAATTTTAATGGTTTAATATGAATTTTTAAAATAAATATATAATGGAAACAACTATGCTATCATGTTTTTTTGAAATTTAATATTAGTAAGTTCTTTTAATTTATATTGCTTCTAGGCTTGCTTTTAGTTGTTCTAAGCTATTAGCAGCAATCAGCCCGGTCATTCCTTCAGGACTCTGTGGTTCTTCCCAACTTAGGATCCTCGCAGCATCAGCAAGACATTGAATGGGCTCTTGTAATCGCTCCTTTAACTTCTCCTTTGTTATAAGTCCAATGCTGTATTCATTTCTTGCGAGATACATCAGTGGTGCATGGAGTTCATATAAAATCATACCTGTTTAACAAAGATATTAAACATAAATTTTAAAATGTTTAATATTGGTTACATGTTAAACAGAGTATTTAAATTTGACAATATTTGATATCATCTGCAATATCATCCTTTTTTTTATTTCATTCATAAAAAAGTTAAAAATCTTGATAACTGTTGGGTAATCGAAAATATTGCATTTTTGTAATGGATAAAATCAAAATCTATTGGACCGATTTCAAAAATTCTTTTGCTATCAGAAAGCTACATTATCACTGTGTGATATAATAATGAATTTAAGTAAACGTCCCATGCGAAGCGTGGACGGACCACTAGTCATTTATATACTGCTTGTTCCATTTCTATCATGAAACCTACGTTACCTCTCATCCGGCTATCACCAGGTATGATAACATCTAGAGTCTTCAGCACTAGTCTACAGAAATCAGCTTTGCGCTCTAACATCACATCTGTTAGTTCATCAATGTAGTAGCCCGCCACGCGCCCGTACAGTTGCGCCAACGAGTACTTGATGCATATAAGGATCGAATGACGCGGGTGGAAAACTGATTTATACTGGAAACGACAATTAACAAATTATTATATTTATTAAGTAAGTATTTTTTGGTTTTAATTCAATCGAACTCTTCTAGGCTCAACTGCCGCAACGACGTGCTCGAATAATATTTCACATCTCTGTAACACGCTCTATATCAGTTTGAATGACAGGGATATCGCTCTATAGAACGATAGTATTCTCTCTTTCTAAGGATCGATGTGCATTCTTTATTGTAGCGTAACATACCGAATCACTAGAGGTTACAATGTTACCGGTTATCGTACTTTATTGAGGGTAGCCTCTCTCTGTTCTATAGCCTCTGGTCCTGCATCCAAGGCGTCCAGCTGATCGACTTCGGCTTGCACCACAGATAACATCTTACGCATCGCACTGCCAGAAGTTTTGAAACCACACGTCTTCTCTGTGCAAAGCCACTGTGCATCATTGTCTGAAATAGTTGTCCATGTACATTATTGTACGTGCCTTTTGAATTACGAAACACAACGTGTATGTAATTACTTAATGTTAGTGTTTATCAAAATATACATCATGTTTTTTGATGTTGAAAATATATCATTGTGGGATTGCTTTCTAGTTGAATACCGACCAATATGAACAGACACGTCAATATTTTGTGCTATTTCTTACCTAAAGGATTCGTAGATAAAATAACACCATTATCACACTTGCTACATTTAACAGTACTAAGATGTGTGCCCAACTCTGTAGGGTCAGAACAACGCGGGCAATCGCAGTTGAAGAACTTGGATTCTAACAGATATTCTCGTCGCACGATTGTAGATGAGAGAGCGTGCGTGTAACATAGATGTAAAGGGTCACCCTGCTTCATGGGTACTGCAGCTCTTACTTCTACCCTGGAATATTATTACATGTTAACGTATATTTCACCTTATCTTACTAATATTATAAATGCGAAAGCTTAGGTGGATGAATGTTTGTTAGAGTTAGTAGCGTAAAGGGCTGAGGATCTCTATGAAATGTGGCATAGATGTAGAGGATAGTCTGGAAGACATGGGCTACCTGTATTTGTTTTTTTTTAATGCCGCGCGGATGGAGTCGCGGGCGAAAGCTAATTATGATATAAATTCAAAGCAAAGGTTATAAGCTGCTGACAGTTTTATTTTTGGGTATAGAATATTTCCAATCATTCTCTTTGTTCTCAATACTCCTAGACAAATGTGTTTTATTAGTTAACATTTTAATAGGTCGGTTTAAAATTAGATAATTCAAACAAAAGACAAAGCGTTCCCGACAAAATATTGGCAACTTTCCACTCTTAACATTTCGTTAGTAAAACCGTTTAAATATTACGTTATATGACTCTCTACTAAAAAGCAAAAAAGAAAAAAAATGTATTAATAACGGTTTTAAGTGCTAATTGTATAACTAGAAAAAATAGCTTTTTAAAATGGATTGTTGGTTTGGTTTGTTAACACGAGAATTAGTGTTATTTAAACAACAGTTTAACTTTCTGTTTGTGGTTTAATTTATAGTATGTTCAGTACTTGTAATTTTCCTGTAAAATAGTGTGCACGATGTTGGGCACGCAGCTATGCGCGGCGATGGCCAGTCGCGGGTACACTGCGCGTATACTGAACCCACCTCGGGAAGGTATTTCTACTGCATTTACCTACATAAATACAGCAAAATTAAAAATAATTAAAGTATTGTTACTTAGCATTACTTAAGGACTGCTTAAGTAGCTGTTTTTCTGTGGCTGTGGCACGGTTATATCTTTCTGCGGAAATGATATTTTCAATTATATTTATTACAAATCCATTTTTAACATTAAATACTGCTCACCTCAAGTATACCGCAAGCCTGCTGTACCAATTCCTTGCTGAAGCGGTCTCCTAGCTTGCAGTGGACGACCAGGAAGTTCACGATATTGACCTGGTCAACGGACCACAAAGGCCGCTGCTGCCGCGCCTCAGAATGTACCTCCATCATCTCTAGTTCCTTCTGCCATCGCTCTGGATCTTTCTCTTTTGCTAGAAGTAATCTGATAAATGGTTGAATTTTATAATTTCGTAATAGTAGTTGTGTCGGCCAATAAAGTACTTTTGTTGCTAAATGTGTGACCTCAAAGGTGTGATGCAGTCAAGTTGCGGAGCGCTAGCTGTCCAGTCAGCCACTGGCTGGAAACGCACCTTCACTGCGCCAAATACCTCACATTCGGCGGCGTGCTGCGGCGCGCGTTCGCACTGCGCTCCGCATAACGGCCAGCCGCATCGAGAGTATAATGTATTCTCCACAGGACAGTAGCAACTGAGGCATAATGGAGGAGTATCTGTTCGCAGATGAGGCGGATTATCGCTAAAGTATGTGACTAAGAAGATGAATAAGCAACGCTCCTATCTTTTAACGCGACAGGACGATCGGTCGTAACATAAAAAATTAAAATCGTCAGAATTTTACAGGTTTTACAGTACTTGCCTGCTTTGGGTCCAACAGCGAATGGTAGATCCGTGAATATTAATTCACCACCATCTAAGTCCTTGTTAGCAACTAAATATCGACCGTATTTGTCATCTCGTAACACGTCATAATGTTTAGCGTCCATCGTAATAAATTAGATTCGCTAACTAATGAATCCGCTTCGACTGACGGCTGAAGATTGAAGCGATGTTCCTTGGCGTGCAACCAGGAGAGGCTAAAATAAACCTGCTACTAATCTAGAAATGGAACGTTCGAAATATCGACTACATACAAGACTTTATACTGTAATTGGTATATTCGCATTTAGGGTTAGTGACCCATAATATTCTATTATTTAGAGTTGTTTCTAATTAAAATTTTGTTAACAGTATGAACCAGTCGTTAAACGCACTTAAACACAGAGAGACAAACCCGAAGTTAGATATATATAACCTTGGTTTAGAAATAATAAATGACTAGAAAATTAAACATTAACAGTTCAGTTAACACTTTGTTATCAGAATCAATAGCTTGGTGTGACGCAGTTCATGATGTAACTTCTGCAGTAAAACTGCCTTAATATCGATCAAATCACTGCAACCTACTTAGCATTGACAAAGTACCAGTGAGTGGACAAAGGTCATTCAGGGTGAATTTGATTTTTGACAATTTAAGCTATTTAAATTTTATTAACGTTAAAGAAATGATTTTCCCTCCCTATCCCATTTAATAAAATAACATATTTTGCAAGATTTCAATAAAGATTATCTATATCTAATGTTGTAGTTTTTTTGAATATGCCTTACATGTGAAATTAAAAAGGGCCAATTAGAATTTAACTATTTCAAAATTTTAAGTGATCTAGTTACCCTGCGTTGCCAAATGACATAAAAATACTAACCAATTTATTTAAAACATAGTTATTTATAGCTTTTTTAAAGTAAAAATGTCAATTTTTGAATATTTATTTGGTGTTAATTACAAAACAGGCAGTGAAGATATATTGCAAAGTTTAAAGTTGCCAAAGATTTTTGCAGTTGTTACACAAGAAACTATACCGTGTCTACGAGATGTGAGTAAACATTTTGTTTCATATGATGTGATGCTAGTACACTAACAGTCAAATTCAGAGTATAGGAATCCCTTACATGTTGTTCAGTTAACTGTGCAGATTTCCTATATGAAATCTATACTAAAGGCCTCCGTTAGTTAATATTTTACGACTGTGAGTGTGACCGAGAGTGATGACGCACTGATGTTGTAGTGCCTAGGATATGGTATCTTTTTATTTGCGGTCATGGGTTCGAATACACATCTATATGTATTTTTAAAAGAAAATCTTCAATATAATCTGCTAATGAATGAATTTTATTATGTTATATAGGATGGAACTCTGGGAGAAAAAATCATATGCAAAAATGAATATGGCGAAAGAGTTGATTGCCCAACTAATGGTGATGAGGGTGATATAGAGGATTTCAACTTTGCAGGAAACGTATGTGTGAAAATAAAACATTTTAGGTATTAAAAAGTTCTAAGGCCGAGTACACTTGTTTGTTAATTTTTTTAAATCGCGCGCTAAACTATAGTAATGTAGATACAAAATAAAAATTAAAGGACAAACGGAGTAAACACCAGACAATTCTTAATAGCATTTGTTATCAAAAAGTAAAAAATATTATATTAAAATTATATTTTTATTAATGCTACGTTTATTTGTAAAAAAAAGTATTATATTGTCTTTACACACGTTACGTATAAAGAAAATGTCATGAGCAGAGTCAAACCTTCTTCTTTTTAAAAAATCGAATTATTTAAGATCATAACTCCTTTATTATAAAATGTAAAATTAAAATAACGCTTAAAAATCACCATTTTAAAATTATTTGCTCAAAAATGGGTTTTCTGTTCACTGAATTTAAAGAATTCGTAAAACGTCGATAGCTCCATTTCCGGGAAAAGCGCCCCCTGGCCAGATTTTTCTCAAACTAGAATTGTCTTGTGGTGTTGTACAGGAGGTGAAGTTATTCCTAGGAATTCACAGAATTCAGTATATCTAGTTTCAGTAAGTGAAATCACCTAACACACAGTAAGTAAATAGCTAACATAATTCTTTTAAAATTACTCTTTTAGTTTATATCGTCGCTTTAGCATAAATATAAATGGAACCGTTATAAAGCCGGGGCCGTTTGACGTCATACACGTGATTATTAAATTTATCTACAATTTTAGGGTAATTTAACATCATTTGTCCTTAGTCTATTTATTACAATAAAATAATTGTAGTGTAGGACATTTATTTAAGCTTTGTATTTTTTAAAGAACCGATGGCTAACCA
Organism: Papilio helenus; assembly: GCA_026546675.1. Taxonomy (NCBI): domain Eukaryota; kingdom Metazoa; phylum Arthropoda; class Insecta; order Lepidoptera; family Papilionidae; genus Papilio; species Papilio helenus. The sequence continues at coordinate 2,009,388 of JAOCNA010000007.1, forward strand.
ACATACATTTATAAAAATCTTGCTGACAATGTAAAATCTTTTGGCGATAGGTCAAGTTTACGGTCAAGGCCTGAGTACGAATCTTATTTTAATATATGTTGTAGTGGGATTTAGTTTTAATTAGAATCTTTCTGTGTGATGGGTCCCGTTATACCTGCTTGTTATGTAATACCGTTATTGAGTGACATAAATTTGCCAAGTCGACCCTGACACAACTGGCTCGGTTCGCGAATTTATGATAAGGTTTTTAAAAAAAAACAAACTTCATATTTCATTAGTGGCTAAATGATACAACCCTTTATTTTATACGAATGTTCGTACTTATTTACTAAATTGGACAGTTAGGTTGGAAGATAAAAAAATGTTTGAGACATGATAACTGATGTATATTGAACCATATGAGATACTAAACTTTTTGTTTTTCACAGAAAATGGCACCCCCATACTATGCAGATCTGGGCAAGAAGGCCAATGATGTCTTCAGCAAAGGCTACCACTTTGGTGTGTTCAAACTCGACCTGAAGACAAAGAGTGAATCCGGTGTAGAATTCAGTAGTGGCATCACCTCCAACCAGGAGAGTGGCAAGGTATGCTCACACTTACTATGCTGAATTTACATTCATAATATAGAATCTTTCATGTTCCCCTATTTCGTGACAATATATAAATATTAACCACGCAAATTGCAAATTTTTGCTAAATTAAGATAAAAAAAGTATTACATGACTAGAGTCAAATGTGTTTTTTGAAAATCTTCACATTTGCTCCTTTTAGTTTTGGAGTATGCCTTTTTGCCATTGCCATTGTATTGCACATCCAAGATATTCTGATATTTTACATAGAAACCCATATCACAATTGATTTGTACATTTATTCTTGTCCTAAATTTGAATATTGTTCCAGGTGTTTGGTAGCCTTTCATCCAAATACGCAGTGAAGGACTATGGTCTAACATTCACAGAAAAATGGAACACAGACAACACCCTTGCCACCGATATCACCATCCAAGACAAAATCGCCGCAGGCCTTAAAGTCACCCTTGAGGGGACTTTTGCACCACAGACTGGGTAAATTAACAAAAGTTGTTCATTACTACACACTGATTATTAAACCTTGATTTCACTGAGTTTTTTGTAGCAAAATAATGTTATATCAACACACTAAAATAAAACACCATATATTTTTCTCTAAATTAGTTCAGTAGATTTTCTAAAAATTAGTTGTACATCATACTGGATACTATCAAATTATGGGTTAATTAATTACTTAGAGTTTTTAACATATAGTAGATTATTTAGTGATGATTAAAAGAAACTAACATGTAAAACTTCCACAGGAGCAAGACAGGTAAACTGAAGACCTCCTTTGCCAATGAGACCGTGGCGATCAACACTAACCTTGACCTGGACATGGCCGGACCGGCTGTGGATGTAGCGGCCGTTCTTAAATACCAAGGCTGGCTGGCCGGTGCCAACACCCAGTTTGACACACAGAAGGGCAAGTTCAGCAAGAACAACTTTGCCTTTGGATACCAGACCAATGACTTTGCTCTCCACACTAATGTGTAAGTAAATTTTGTCCATGTTATACAAACAATTTCAATGGATAAATTGAATCAATACCATTTTTAAAGCATTTTCTTCAAATTACAATAATTCTAAGGTTGCAAAAGCAATAAAAACCTCATTTGTCTTTTAAATTGCAATAAACCCTATTTTGTACTTCCTAAGATAAAAATAACTTCATTTGTTTTGACTAGTGTCATGTATCTCACACAACAAACTATACAAAGAACAATGAGCAATTAAATTTAATTTGAATGCCAGGATATTATGTCAGTAGTGCTAGAATTCAGGCAAAATGTAAACACTAACTGGTGCTAGTATGTCCATACATTCAATGCCAGGCCAGCACTAGTCAAATAAAACCAGACATAAACCTCAATAATGTGATAATCTTAGTGTTAAACATTGAAGTAGGACATAAGAAACAATGACATTTTATAGCCTTATGTAATAATGGTGTACTTTACTGGAACTAGTTTGAACTGACATTTTAACATTCATATAAGCAACATGTTATTTTATGATTGCTTCTTTAGCTAGATAGAAAATTTAAATAAAACATTTTTCAAATGTTCTTCAATAGTTCTGCAGTTAATAACTAAAGGACCAACTATTCTGTTTAATATTAATGTAAGAATACATTAAATATGAAATATTTCTAGCAAATTACACATTATCATTCATTCTTGTTTTTATCTTGTGTGAATATAAAATATTACAATATACAACCTTGCAGAAATTAGCAAAAACTAAAATTACATTCAAACTTAAAATTAATATTGTGTAATATAAGCAAGAGACACACCTTGTAGTTATGCTTGATGTTCAAAGTTATAATCAAATAAGTGTTTTCAATATAAATAATATATCTGATATACAACAATAATAAAGTGGGATGATTATAAAACACAACCTTGTAGATAAATTACTACTGAATAAAAATAATCTCAATATAATGTTATAAACAGTAACAAATTCTTGAATTCATAAATGCTTCAAATTCTTTCAATAATAATTTTATTTTATGCTGCTAAAGAAAAATAAATATACTAGTATTTTAACCAGCTATGGTAAATCAAATTACTATAGATTTGGGTCAACTATCAAAGTCTTATTCCTACCTCATCTATCTTAGATGCAGAAGAAATGGATTTGACCCGACTTAAACCCTTTACTAAACGACTAGACACATGACTGGAAACTAATCTGGATGGTGAATAATTGTAAGTTTGTATATATAGGGACAACGGCAAGAACTTTGGTGGTTCCATCTACCAGAAGGTGTCTGACAAGATCGACTGCGGCGTGAGCATGCGGTGGACCGCCGGCTCAGCCGACACACTGTTCGGCGTCGGCGCCAAGTTCGCGCTGGACGCGGACGCCTCCCTGCACGCCAAGGTCAACAACAAGTCCCTCATCGGACTCGGATACCAGCAGAAACTGCGCCCCGGTATGTACACATCTTATACATAACTAGCTTTAACCCGCGACTTGGTTCGCGAATTTAGTAGACTATGTGTTCTTCCAGACTATTCTACATCTGTGCCAAAATATTACTGAGATCTATTAAGCCATTTAAGAGTAACAAAAGTTCATACATCTAAACTTTCGCATTTATATGTTAGTAAGATTTTTATATATTTTTTTTTTATAATTTTATACCTAGTTAAGTAATAGGAAAAAAAATTCATCTGCAGAATTCAAGCAGTTAAATCAGTGCTAAACGCAATCAGTACTATTTTAGGCCTATTTTTATCACATGATCTCGTATTGTTGTCTAGTATCTCGCATCTTATCATTTGTGCGTTATCTAGAACTGTCGTATATCGTACGACTTACGCGTTATATAAGGCCTACGGGAAATGTTCCTATTGCCAATTTGTTGATGTTTATCTAAAAAGAATTTAACAGATAGGCTTGATGTATTATATAAAGTGAAAATCTTATACATTCTGTGTGCCTAATCTCTTATCATCAAGAAGGTTAGATATGATATTTAAATGACAACAAAAACAATATAGTTGACATGATAGAATAATATAAATATGCTACCTAGACATTTAAGAATATTAGTTTAGTACTTGTGCTAGGTTTTTAATTGAATTGTATTGAATTTCAGGCGTAACCCTGACTCTGTCCGCCGCCATCGACGGTCAGAACTTCAACGCCGGCGGGCACAAGGTCGGCGTCGCCTTCGAGCTGGAGCCCTAGGCGGCCTTCGCCCCCACCCCGCCGCGTGGCATCTTAGTCCTGTAGATAAACACAATGCCACACTACTATATCTAATGGAACAAGGAAGCGTGTTTAACCAAATCAATGCGAGCATCTCAGTGTCCTAATAATAGTCAACTCAGCGTATAACGCAGCAATATGATTGTGCAAATGCCTAAATCTAAATCGCCGTCAAATGGCGGCCGCAAGCTTCCTGTAGTTCATTTACTAGCACACGTTGCTAAGCATCCTATGTCGCCGTATGATTTGATTATCTTCAAATAATTCGTTACTGTCAGTATATTTGCCTTGTAAATAAGCACCTATGGTGTGTTTCTTATTGATTGATTGAGAATAAAAATGAATAGTTCTTGAATCAGTAGTTGTTTGTTTTATTTTATCTTAACCTAACTCCCTCCACTTATGTAATCCCACAAAAAATATTTAAAAAAAAAACTGCCGAGGCTCGCTTCCCCTACAAAAATGTGTTAGATGACATTTAAAAACCTTGTCATTTTAGTTGGTGTCGGTTATGGAACTTTGGCAATTACACGATATCATTAAAATACGTAATTTTCGAGAGCTTTGCTTAGGTTTACATAAAAATGGGATTAATCGCAAGTGGCATACTTTCGAAATGATGACGCCGTGTAATTGCTAAGACTTCATAATAGACACTAACTAAAATGACAGTTTTACAAGACATTAACATGTTTTTGTAGAGAAACCGAGACTGCAGTTAACTTTTTTTAGCAGTTCAAATTTTCGTCGTTTGAACCTTTCCCTACCTCAAAATTCTTTATTATAGAGGTATAGCTTTTTAAAGAGCAACCATTTTTGCTTGCTCTTTTAAATACACAAAACGAATAAAATTGTGGATTTTTGATTTATCCCTACTACACATTGACTTGTACCTATATCAAAAATTTTAAGTTTGCTGGACTGCTAGTACTTTAGAATGATGATTACACATGCATTTGTGTAAAATGTGAAGAATTCAATTAACGATATTTCGTAAACTACAAACTATAATCAAATATTGTGGCTAACACATGGTGTATGATAATTAAAATGACCAAATTCCAAGATTTTTTATTTTCTCCTACAGTCAGTGGTCAGACTAAACCAAAAAAAGAAAGAACGTACTACCCAGACTTATCCCTATCAACATGCTAAGAGCGCGAGACATGCCTCACTTAGTTCAGTTTAGGTGGAATCGTGGTCAAGCGCTGGTTTATTTATGATAAAAAAAATGCTATTGTAATGCCTAATAATGAAATGTTTTACACATAAGTATTTTCTTTCATATTTCTATAGGTAATTGAGATGTGTTGCCTACCCTTAGTTGACGGAGGAGACGCACATAAAGAGGATA
>JAOCNA010000007.1:2133291-2146400 GCA_026546675.1 Papilio helenus
AAAAGAACATTGAACCCGTTGTGACGTTATACCATTGTGATTTACCACAGAGAATACAGGATCTAGGTAATTTCCCGATCTATATCCATATCTATATCTATACTAATATTATAAAGAGGAAAGATTTGTATTTTTGGATTTTTGTATGTATTGAAATATCTCAAAAACTACTGGGCCGATTTTAATAATTCTTTCACCTTTAGAAAGGTAATTTATCTGTGAATAACATAGGCTATATTTTTTTTATTTCACGCGGGCGAAGTCGCGAGCAACAGATAGTCTATAATAAAACTAGCTGTTGCTTGCTCCTTTGCCTTCTTAAACAACATAAAAAAGATTTTTATGTGTTACGACGCAATTTAATGTACCGTGAAACTGCGTCAATGGCTTTACTGACGTAGCTTACGTCTTAGCTTACGAAGGAAATTATTTCTTTTTAAAATAATTCACCTATGAGAGGTATAAATAATCTTGATAACTTCCTTTGATCCGTGATTAAAATCATTTACAACGAAGTTAATTGTGAAAGTAAGTTAGACGTCAACGCCTATGACGACAAAAGAATATTAAAAAAAAAGTATTAACCAGTATACAGTAAAAAAAATTCCAAGATATCGTGAAATGTTGCCATTGCCAATTAGTCTAATAATAGCCAGTTCGGTTCGGGATATTCTTTATGAAGAGATGAAAGGGCAACGGTTAATTGAGGAAACTTCGAGGAAAATTCTCTTTAAATGGATACCTTTCAGCTTGTAGAGATGTCGTTAAGGTAGACTGTATTATATAAAGGTAGACAGGGTTCGTTGGCCTGTATATGTGACGGATGTCTTTCCTCCAACTTGGTCTAAGGATTATTCACAACTCTTATTATTATTTCGTACACCGGCGTTATATTTCTTATTACATTTATGAAAAACATCACTAACCGATATCACTTATCGAAATGAGTCAGGCCTTTTACTTTAAGAGCGTAGATTACAATGTGCAGTCGATGCAAGCCAGCAAAAACGGCTTTTATCCGATCCCTAGAATGCACCGCTTCACTCATAATGAAAGCGTTTGTAGCGGGAGCCGAGACCACAGATTGAAAACTGCATGCGCGCCGAAAGCGTTCGAAATTTGAATCTTTTTATTTTTTTCATGGAAATGTAGTACGACTTTTTTATTATGCCAGTATTCAGTTTACCATTTAATAAAAAAGTATTGTTTGAAAAATAATGGACCTAATATTAAAAATGAACTTTTACTTTTTTTATATAAAACAATCCGATATTAATCTATATGTTCATTCCTGTAAGATAGTTTTACTGTTGACAACAATGTTAATATGTCACACGGAATTTAATCTGTCAGTCCGTATCTCGTAACAATAACTTGGTAGTGTATGGCCAGGGCTGCATTCATAAAGCGCTGATTACATCCATATCTAAGAATTAACGACTCATATTCCAGCTATAAAGTGCTAATGGCCCAATATTATTAGTTCGTAAAGTTTTATGGAAGCCTATAACGACACTCAATCGCAGTAGCTACAGCCATGCAAGTCTAAATATCGTTGTATGTTTTTGTATTGATGAGCAATTTAATGAACTTTATATCTCAAGTGCTACCAATCAAATTACTCGGCTTTTGTTGCATAAAGAATCAAAGCAATTAAAGAAATGTAATATGTTTGTAATTTTTTAACAGATTACAAAATAATTTAGGTTTTCAATATGACTGTTCTCTTACTTTTCTCTTTTACTTTTCAAATTTCTAAATGATGTGGACAGAAGAAAAAGATTTTCTGAATTAAAATATTGACTGAGTACATTTTGAATTATAGTAGAGTAAATATTAAACAATTAACTACGTATCTAACAAACGCTTTTAAAATTCAATACAACCTTAGCCATCAAAGGTACCATGCAGTCGATAGGCGTAGCACCGACTATGACAAACGCCTTAGGGCACTCATTAGCGATCACGTCTGCGTATCTCTTCACCGTCGCTGCTTGGTCGGTGAATCGCTTCTCGTATGAATCCGTGCTGCAAGCTCCGTCCATAACAAGCACTAAATCCGTATTCTAGAAATATAAAATTACGATGTACGGATCAACCAAATTACGAATCAGCTAATTAATGAAACAACATAGTACCTTTAATTTAATATTCAAACTAGTTAAGAAAATAGGAGTCGTCCAAATTTTGACCTACATTACCATCTCTTGCCACCCAATTACCATAACACGATCTCGTGAAGTTATTTAATTACGAATAAACAATAATTATTATTAAAACAAATGGAGCGATAGCGACGTGAAATAATTGAACTGTTGTACGGCACGAAATATGGGATTTGTTAAAAAAATGAGTCATTGACCCGTAACGTAACATAAAAGGCATTGGGGGGCGCGGTCAGGGGGTTGTGTTTGTCGCCAACTAGCGCCCAATAAGTAGCACGTTGTTAATCAGTTGCGCGTCCCCATTGACTGTAGACACGCGATAGCCTGCCAATTCTGATCCTTATCTGATCTTGGTCAAACATTTGGATTAGTTGGTCATTTCGATCTGTATCAAGAATCTAGACCTAACATTGGAATTTGTTGGTCGTTTTGATTCATATCTGGGATCTTCGCCAAATAATTTGGATTAGTTCGGCTTTAAGAAGCAAAGCACCGTTCACTATCAATTCCCGTTACAGGAGACTAAGTACATTCCCTGTAGTCCAGACATTTAGCGAGTTAATTCTTCATATAACCTGGTCTTTTCCCCGAATCGCAAGGCATCGTCTGAAGTTTTCCCATCGTCAGCAAAATGAGGACAATTTTTCTTAATGTAGGCTATTACATTGTTATAACAGGTCATTCCTTTGTTGTGTCTACAGAAAGTAGGTAGCAGTTTGATTCGAAAGCCTTTTTAATAGGCTATTTAAAGGTAACTATACACGATAGTCGAAAAGTTACGCATCTCAAGGTTCTTTCTTGGCATGCTTACACAACCAGATTGAGATAAGGCCAAAATCGATTCTTGCAAAGTTTTATTCATGTATTTCGCGGTCGGGTGTAGTTTGTCGTATTGATTGGCAGCCCCCGGGGTCGCCACCCGCTTGCAAACGCTACGCCATGCACGACCGACCAAACAAGTCGAGCGGGGAAAACTTCTCATTCCACCAACGCCATTGTACTCGTTTTGTTCAACCTTTAATGATTGCTTTGGTATTTGTGACTAATACACTTTACTTGGAATATTCGCTGTAAAAATATTGTGCTTGGTGAACAAAGCTTAAATAAAATTGATTTTTACTTTACTAACCCGCACATTCGTAGTTCAATACAAGTTCAACCAGAACTCATTGTCTGCGAATTTTGGATTACAATTCGATGGAGAGTTATATTATAGTGGCCAGTTCTATGTGTAAATAGCGTCTGGCTCTTATGTTGTACAAAATGTATCCTAATAACTAAATACAGATGTAAAAGCAGATAGTGTTTACAATAACTTAGATATTAGAGCACACGATGTTTTACAGCTTCAGTATATCAAATTTAACACATATTTGCATGTTACTATCAATCGTTAACCACCGAAGAGAGTGCAGCGGTGCTGATAATAAAGTTAAGTGCAAAGTGGAGCAAACTTGTTCAGTTTCTCCGGCGCTTGCGGTGGCGAGGTGGGCTCTACGATATGCAAATTTCGTAGGGCCGCAGAGAATGTTGCCTATCGAAGTTTACGTAGACATGATTTATGAGACTTGTCTACTTTTAGTCTCGTGTTTTTATAGATATATGTTTAATAAAATCTAATATCACACAAATTTAAGTATATGTTTTTATTAAAATTTGTTTATGGGATAATTTTGGGTCACGATTTGAACATCGGGCTCGGAAGCATAAAACGTAAAAATAGACATTTTTTATATCGAAACAGTAAACATAAATCAAATGTATTACGCTATTGGGATGTTTTTATCGATGTTTGCTTTTAGGAATGTAAAAACTGGAGATTTATGCAAAGTTTATGTTTAAAATAGAAATATGGTAACATGTCATCTCGGACAATAAAAAGAGTATGAATTTTGCAGGTTTGTTTCGTATAATCAAACAGTATTCAAAGTGACTTGCCAAAAACAGAAAAACATTCAAAGATTTGAAAGGATTATTGCAAAAAGATGTACGAAAAATTGTAAAGTCACATTTTCGCGTGAAAGAAATACCTCTACAACGGTCATCAACTTGCAAAAAGGCTTACAGTGCGCCACATTCTGCTGCATTTCCATTGTTACAACCTTCTAAAGGTGTTCACAAAAAACGGGTCAAAAACATAAATAGGAGTAATTGTACGATTCAACGTTTATGACTTTTACTTTCGAAATAAGAAATAATTAATTTGCTACCTCTAACCAAAGAACCTTTAACTTGATATAACGAAATATGAAGGTGGCAAGATGTAGTATATTGTATTTTTAAAGAAGAACAATACTTATTAATACAATCGTAGGTATAAAACAAACATAGATGTCGAAATTTATCTATGACACTAACTGATTACTTAATCTTTGGCACATCGACGTAACTTTTATCAAACTACTTATTACGTAATTTTTTTGCTACACTTTATAGGAAAAGTCTCAAAGCACCTGCAAACATCTTTCCAGGTCGCAGCAGCTGCAACTGAACGCCTGGATATGGCAGTTGGTATTGATGTGCTGCAGGTCTTCCACCACCTGGCACAGGTCGCGATCGCAGTTCGGCAGCGGACAATGCGCCTCGTATAGGCGTAGTCTGAAATCGAACCCAGTAGTGTACTTGGGAGACTTAGTTTGGAGTTGTAGCAGCCCTGGTCTTTCCTAAATTATGGACGATTACTCTGATTCTTCAGTTGCTGTTTTAAGACCATAAACCAAATGACAAAACTCAATATGTGACTATGTGTGTCCAATTAAAGCTCTTTGTAAATGCTTTAGAAAGTACTTTATGTGCCATTTAAGTTTTTTGGTCTATGTTTTGGTTGATCAAATAGCTTCATAATTAATCAACATTTGTCTGTGCACTGATTAAGTTTGCCGCAGCGCGGTAGACAGCTGGCAAACGCGAGCGGCGAGCTATGATCTCTTGACATGGAAATGCGAACACTCTGAGAGCGTTCTGCACCTCTATCTAAATAATTAAAGGTGACTATTTAAAAATAAACTCACATTTCGTTTTTATTTATACTAGATTATTTCTTTTTCACAAAATACTGAAAAAGATACGTGGTCATGTTTATCCAAAGCCAACAGTAATCGCAAATGTTATGAAAGTATCCATATATTTTGGAGAGAAAAGAAAAAAAGACAAGAAAGGAATACGAAGGTATAGAGCCTTTGGATAAAAACATTCTTTTATATATCAAACATTTACACGCACGACTACATTAAAATTATGCAAACGAGTGTCTTCAATCCCTTAGGAAAGCGACAGAGAAAATTTGTAATTCAAAACTTAGTGGCAGTGGTTCAGATTGTTCCAGTTCTAGGTAAACGTGCAAACTAATAATAGATCTCATTTACACTGCCTGGAAGACTACAGTAGACTAGGTACAGCTAGATTTTACCGACTTCATTACGACTAAAACGTGACACTGTGTTGGAAAAAATAAAAAGTTCAGTTTTAACCAAACATTATTCTGTCTAGTTTTAAATCGCTTTGCGTATGCGCCTATTCCATTAACTACTGTCGTTAAATTGTTAAAACTTTCGTGAGACATATTGTAACTAATTATTTCACGGCTGTCACACACTCACACCGACTAGTTTGGACTAGATGGACCCCCGATGTGTTCGAAACTAGTCGGTGCCGCCACCGGATAATACAAGTGAGTGACAGCCGTGAAATAATTAGTAACTACTATCGTATTCAGGGTTGTTAATGATCACTAAGGTGAGACACTTAACGACTGCAGTATGTAGCTAAGTTAAGTTTTTAGTTTACTTAATTGACAAAATTCGTTATAATAAAAGCTGTATTCAATAACATCTCTAATGGCCTGTATTATCTTGTTGCAATAAAGGGCATGATAAACAACCAGTGTGTCGCGGCACGAATCGTAAAATCTTTGCTCCTTTTATTACATTTACTGAACGATCCATATAACAGTACGTCTAAGGTTTGTGTAAATCTTTGATGCGCGCCTATTTCATGCCTTAGTGGTCCCACGTGCGGGGAATCGTGTATGGCGGTTTTACGCGGCCTGAAAATGTAATTTATCTCTTTCATTTTCAAGATATAATAGTAAGTTAGAAATGTGTACGTTATTCATACCTATTACAAATGTGTAGATTTTATTTGTAATTTAAATGAAATTGCTTTTCAAAAACACATCATAAATTCCATTAACGCTCTATTGCGATGTGAATTCGAGTGATGTTTTGAAGGTAAACGAAATTTCCCGGAAGGCTACGCTGGTATACAGCTAATTGTTAGCTAGTTGACTCTTTTATAACGTTTGGATGATTATTTTTTCAACAATTTGTCCTGAATGTAACATCCACGAATATAAATGTTACAATACATCTGATCTACCTTATTTGCTTGTTTTGTGGTATAATAGTAACTCTTACAATTGATATTTTTAATCTAATTTTATGTAATTTAATAACATTCCAGAGTAGTCGTAAACAATCTGATTTACTTCTTCGTCAAAAGCGGTTAGAAGTCCATGACGTCATTCGAAGACGCGGCTCATAAATCCGTTCAGCCGCGTCTCTAGAGATGTTCCGTCTTATCCAGTGACAGGGGTGTCAAAACACGGCTCGCATTCCCGACATAGCCCTAAATTTATTGCAAGCCGCTGAGGGAAAATACATTATACGGGCGTTTGAATACTGTATATATTTCTCAGGTTTTTTTCTTATAAATTACATATGCCAAAGATTTTTTTTAAATACATAGGTACTGCAGTACGAGCACACATTTAATGTTCGACGCGATTCATAAATTATGAGAACATTATTGAAATACAAAATATTTTTTCTAATTTAGTCGCAAAAACTACTCGAAAGAACCATCTGCCGAATCTTAGAAGAAATATTACGAAAAGGAATCCTACATTTCATTATTATTTTGAATTATCTTAAAACTTTTGAGCAAATAAAGTTATCGACTCACTTTTTTATACAAGGGCATTGCTTTAGTAGGAGCGCGGTGTACTGGCCTACGGTGGTCTCAGCGCCAAGCACCGATACCTGAACCCCGGGGCGCGGCGCGGGAAACGGGAGCGGCTCGCGTACGGGAGCGGGCAGCGCCTTCTGACTCTCCGGCACAATCTGTGGCGCCGTTTCCTTTTTGCTCTCCTTCTTCGTTTTTTCACAACGCAATTTACGAAATGGCGCTACCAGAAGTTATAAAATTGCAATTTTAAAATTCTACACGACTACTACTACTTCTTTGAATATGGATAAATATTTATAGATATGTACTTTGTACATTAAGTTTAAAAGATGCAACACTTCCTGATGGGAGCCGAATTCGTTTATTTCTGTTTTCCACTTGTGCACAATCTTATTTAGTAATGTACACAACAGATGTCTCTTGAAATTACAGCTCCGTCGAGACGTCGCATTTTATTATACCACAGAGAATAATGAACCAACACGGTAATGCTGGGTTTTATTTATGCCATGTATTCGATTTATAGGTAAAATATGTAAGGTAAGTGTAAAATATGTTTAGGCGATATTCTATAAAACAGAAGTATTCCACAAAATAAAAAAGTGGAAAATTACCTTTAAAATCAATATTTCATGATGTTATCATCTCCCTACCATTTTTTTAATGTGGGTCGGCACTATATTTACTATTCTTCCATGCATCTCTATCAGCTGTCTGAATTCGCTCCTTTCATAAATGTTCTTTTTCACTCAATCGATTGTAATAAAACAACATAAATACATACTTCCAAAGTTAGTTCCCCCTTCGATAATTTTCAATTTTATCCTGTGCAGTATCCCTTTCTTTTTCTTCCTTCTCTCACAAGGTCCGGGACAAACTTCATCTTTTTTGGCTGGTATGTCTGCTATGGCTTTCCTACAATCTTTATTATCGTCTTTAAATTTCGCATAATATCTAAATAAATTAGTATCTTGCCTGTTTATAAAACTTCCAAACAGATATTTAGATCTTGATATTAGGTTTGATGTAAACATTGCAAAAATTTAGATTTATTTACATAAAAAAATATTTCTGGGTCGTCTATTTGACTTGTGACATATTTATTTTTGACAGAACTTGAAAACATCACGTCGGATACTTTGCGGAGGTTTTTTGTACAACTAAAAAAACTCAATGATTGGATATAACTTGCATTGAACAATGGGTTTCCAATTTCTAAGAAAGTCTAAACTAAGAGCACGCGCACACTTTTGACTAAACTATCGCACAACTGTTTAGTCGCCCTTTGACTCCTATGAGCTTATATAGAGGTGCGCACACTACTCGATTTTTAGTTATGCAACTAAACAGTTATATGGGTTGCGAAACAATTGACAATCGCACTAATCCTGCAGGAGTAGATATAAAAAAAAAATCATTACATGGTATTTCTATTAGCCCAATTTGTAGATATTTTGTGACAAAAGAGTTAATTTCATCAATCGATCAATGAGAGCTATAGTCGAGATTCGATAACGAACGATTCGATCGGTAATTGAGTTGTTTCGATAGTATGATGTATTTATAGTCCGGTCTTGAACAATGGACCGAGTCGAGAGGGAAAGCGCTCCGGGCAACGGCTCACCTTGGCACTGACGTATTAATAGTGCACTCTGAACGGACTTAGCACTAGATTGTTGTGAAACGGAAATAGACGTAGTGACAAAAGTTTTGCATTTAGTGTCAACAAGTATGCTAATGATATAGTCGAATAGATATACCATAAGTCTTGATGTTAAAATGTTTGCTAGTTAGGAATCATTACTACTATAGATATCGCGCCACCAACGGATTATTTTTTTAATTTTCTTACAAAGGTAGTTTCCATCGACAAGTCTACTAGGGTCAAAAACTCATTTATTGTTGAACTGATGTGATTGGTTATACGTGCCTAAGTGTGCGTTTATGGACGTACAAACACACGAACGTTCGTAGAAACTGTGGATGTATTTGCCTTGCTGATAACGAACATCGCATTTAATTTTTTTTCGTCTGTCTGTTTCTGTCCGCAAGCCGCGTTTGTTCCGGGTAATCTCCGAAACGGTTGGGACGATTTCGACCGGACTTCCACATATTATAGGCTACTTTTTTTAAATTAATATTGCGCGGACGAAGTCGCGGACAACAGCTATTTAATAAAAATGAAGAAAATGTATGTAACAATAATGAAATATTGAATAAACATTTTTCATCCCCAGCATGAGCCGCCCTCGACCTCGCCCGCTCTAATCCGGTAACGTTAACTCGTATCTACTCCATTCGAGATAACTTCTATTTATAAACCCATTAACTTTTATTTATATACGATAAAAGTTTTAACTTTCACTATTTAATACGAGTTTTATTATTTAACATAGGAAACAATAACCAGCGCTAAGGCAACTGTATAAGTTGAAAACACCAAATAAGTATTAAATTATTCGTACATCTAAAACAATTAATAATGAATAAATAATTTTATATATAATTAAAGTACATAATAAGGTGTACACCGTGATCCATCACAAGTCTCCTACCGGAAGTCGCGTGACACGCACGCGATGCTTTGCGTTTGCTAAGTTGGGTGCTAAGTTTATGTAACTGACTATAACAGCTTAGGTAAGTTTAGGTACGTTACGAAAATCTTACAACAGGTTCCCACTGTCTAAACACATGCATGGAGCATTTTTATACCTCTCTAAAAATAAAAATAATAATATGATTTAGACAAGTGTTTCGACATAGTCTAACAGAACACTTCTTTGAAATGCTTAGTTACGCTAAGCAAATTAAATTGCACAAAATCAATGGCAGAATCATCGATTTTTACGGTCTAAATTCCATAAATTGTTGAAACAATTACGTTGCGACAAAACGGAACTTTTACAATCGATTTAGACACTGAGCACCTTATGTTTTATTTTTATAAGCACCTGTATTTCCGAAGATTACTTTTTATTAAAATTAATAAACGAGGAGATAAACTACCAACTATTTAGGTATAGATTGAATTTCACATTAATGTTCTTATTCAGGCAGCTTTTATATTTGTGATTAAAAAATAGTGTCACGATGATCGCGTGTGGGCCGAGTCACACCTATATAATTCGGCGGAAAAATGTCTCTATTGCGTAATATTTGTTAAGCATAACGTTTATGTTTTGTGTCAAATTCGTCGTTTTCTTTATGGAAACGCTGCCAATGAGTTTGTAGTGATAACTCGTATCACATTATGCACGTCACCAACTTACTCCAGCGTCTACTACTCGTAGTTGCAGATTGAACACAATTCGCCGCAACGTATTGAGTTAGTGCCTTGGTGTCAGTTTACATTAATAGCTATAAATAGACAAGTGACTTACGATCTTGGTGTTAAGATGCATCAGCTCCCGCTCGGTGACCCGACGCCGCGCTGTCTCCATTTGCTGCTGCCTATACTGGTTGTACTTGTACAGCAAATACATCCCGGGCAGGGCCAACACCACGAAGGGTCGCATTAAGCTTGACGAAGAGGACGCGCGTTGAGGCATCTTTGTATTATCATTATTTCCTCCAGTCTAACTAGGCACACACATCACCGATCGGCGTATACCTCATGAGGCAAATCTCACAACTCGATATGAACTTTATGACGATTGCCATAGAATTCATCTTGCACTATCACAACGTCTACTTTATAGACTTTGGAAGAATTTTTACACACTACGACTAGACTTTTAGCACTTCTTATAGCGTCACTATGCTACGGGGTTTCTACGTAAAACGGTTTTTATTGCTTTAATAATAGACCTATCTTTACATTGTTGTGTAGTTTAACCAATAGCTTTTGGCCGGCATCTGTAACAAAAAGAAAAATTACTTTGAAAAATGCTTATGTAAACATACTGTAATAGAGCTAAAACATTACTTGCTGTAGAAGAATAACTGATGTAGTCAAAATAGTATTGAAATCCAATTTTGCTGACGTCACAACTAGAAGTGAATGGATTATCATGGAAAATTAGTTTTTCCGAAGCTGCCGTTATAGCAACGAGGCAATTTGCCTAATCCCGAAATAGAGGCAATAAGCGGCCAATAAATTGATTGATAGCTTCCTCTGGGGAGTTACGTTGACATACGACTTACAATTTCTTAGAACATCAATGTTACGAGTATTTTACGAACATTTTTCTCGAACAACAACTTCATTGTCTTTCAGTCTTAGTAATGAGTTTTTCATTTAATTGTCTTCAGAATTATAATTTGGCAAGCGGTCAAATTAAATTTCTGTATACTTCACTATAATATGAGTCCATCGGCAATGAAGAAATCAATTAATAGATCTCGAAACGGTTACAAATTATATTTTATTCTTAAAACAAAATACAAATTTAAAAGTAGGCAACACTTTTAACCAGACCACAATTTTTTTTTCTATTCTTTTTTTACAATATTCATCGTTCAAATTAAAAGTGGCCAGGTCGTTTAAGGTGTATAAAATGTTCAGTAGGCTCTTCAACGTTGGAAGAGTTGATCGGAGCACTTCTGGTGCTCCAATTAACTGCTGACGTAAAAAATTTTCACTTTATTCGCTAGAAAAAAATTATAAGCTTCAAAATTTGCGATTTATACTTAGTAATTCGGAGTAAACAGATCTGCCCGTAAATTATTTGTTTTTTAGTATTTACCCTCAATTCTACTTAAAACTAAATCAAATAATCACCCTTTGAAAATAATATATTAAAAAGACTTCTAAGTCATATTAGAAAATCAATGACAAATTACATAAACGATAAAACACATTAAAAGAAGCACAAAAAAAAACAATTCTATTGAAAACAGGAAACTTGTAGCTTTTTGTGACTGATATTGATGTCTACATAGACAACGGTCGAATCCATCGCCTGTATTGGCTATACGGTATTAGCCCGTGCCAGTCGACGCCACATATTGCCCCGACAAGCCTCGGATCTTACACGCCACAACGCTTCTCTACTCAATAGCCGTATCTTCGAGAACATTCGCTATTTATGTAGCTTTTTAGAACTTCAACGATCTTATTTGTACTTATTATGATAATAACTAAAACCATTTTTTTATACACAAAACTAATGCATGTCTGTTGTCAGGTTACGCGAGTTAGTTTAGAATATAATTTAAAAAAATGTTTCAATATGTTCCAAAGCTTAACGTTAAAACTTTTATATACCAGCTAACACAATTGTTCACATAGTAATTTATCCAGTATTTTTAGCATCTCTCGGTCCGTATACAAATAGTGGTAGCCAGGTAGCAATCTAAGTTCTATGTCAGCTACCCTCCAGTGAAAGTCCAATCGAAATCAGCCCAGCCGTTACTAAGATTACCCGGAACAAACGCAGCTTGCGGACAGACAGACAACATTTTTTTAAATGTCCTCATTATCAGCAACGCAAATACATACATCATGTTCCCGAAATCTGGACTTTTTTTGATATTACAAACAGACACTCCAATTTTATTATATGTATAGATAAGCAAATATAATTCGAGATAATTTCAGTCATACATAACTATGTTGTTAATATGTGTACCCCTTTTTTTCCTATTTCAGTTGTTTATAATGAACAAACAAAGGTCGAACCGCAACAACCTTCTTTCTCCGACTTGTATCAGAGGTTCCAATCGGAAAGGACTACAAAAAGTACATCGGATACAACAATATATGATAATAATGGTGTAACTCATACATTCCCGTGGATATATAATGAATCATTTAACATATATAAGGAATTACCACCAAGTATTAGAAGATTCCGGGTTGAAGATTTTACTGATGTCAGTTTTACAGAATGGGGCTGATATGGACTTTGAGGTATATTAACAATTTGTCTCCTTGAAATTAAAAATAACACATAGCCTATGTTAATCTATATATATAAAAGAAAGTTGTGTTAGTTACACTATTTATAACTCAAGAACGGCTTTACCGATATGGCTGAA
>JAOCNA010000007.1:2276647-2287022 GCA_026546675.1 Papilio helenus
ATGTCAGCTACCCTTCAGTAAAAGTCCGGCTGAAATGGGCCCAGCTGTTTCGGAGATTACCCGGAACAAACGTGGCTTGCGGACAGACGGACAGACAAAACATTTTTAAACATGATTTTCGTTATCAGTAACGCAAATTATCTTCCCGAAATGTGGAATTTTTCTTTTGATATTACAGACACTCCAATTTTATTATATGTTTAGATATGTAGTGTCGAGTTGATTTTCATTCTGAAACCTGCTTCTGTTTTGTCGTTTCTACCTCTAACTTTTAAAGTTGGTGATAGAGAAGTACATCTTCGAGTAAAGATAACGAAATTGTGTTTGGTGTCCATGCATTAATGTGATCTTGATCTTGTGATTTGATTGATTGACACGCTGAGCACTTTGATATAATACTTAACGACGTCACTTGTAACTTTATTTGACAGGAATTGCAATGGATAATCAACTGCCAATAAAATAGCTTTTACTTTACAGCATAGTATATGTTTAATTATATATATTTTTTTTAATCAAATCTATAAACAGAAATAAATTATTGACACCCTAGTTGTCAGAGAAGGTTCGCGGCGCGACGTACAAGACACGACAATGAGTAGTTTTTGCGAGGTTCGTATTGATTTTTAATTAACACCGGCCGACGTAAATTGCAAAAAACGGTTATCGTAGAAAGCGTAGTAACTGTTGTCGATCACGGAACGCAATTTATCACACGCCGGTGTCTCTAGCCAAAGATCATTGCGATTCGCCTTGTATTATTTATGATTTTTTTGGCGTGGATAAATGATTGGACTACAATACCTATACGTCAAGAATTTAAGAAATGTATATTTTTTTATAATCTCTCTTAAATTCTAAATGACTACACAAAATGTGTTATATGTTATCAGTCTATTTGGTGCGTCCTTCAAAATAACCAAGTAATATTTTTAGTCCATTCGATGCTATATTTGAAAATTTGATACCTCCTGTAAATGTTTCTCCACACTCAATCTGTTAATCACAAAATGCACTAAAAACGTATCTTGTGGTGCGAATATCAGCTTTTTTACATTACTGTGTTTAAATAAAAACGGTAAATGTGTTTAATTAAACCATTTAATTAATCTAACGAACATAATTAAGTAAAATAATTCCTTCTCGATTTTCTAACTACCAGATACAGATAAAAAAGAATACATGGAGATTAAGAGTGTGTGGTCTATAGATAATCTTACTGCATTATACGTATGCACGGCGCACTCAGAGACAGGCCCTGTATTATCGCGACAGGTTTTAGTAACGGTACAGGCTCTATTTAATGATTTTATCCTCGAATAAAATACAGCACAACAATCTTAACTAGCAGTTAGGCCTGTTCTCGACCAATTATACTATGCTTTTTTTTATTTTTACGATGCCGTTGCTTGTTCGTAAACACACGAGTGGATTTTTTTCTTTTTCATATAACGGAGACGGTTTTATAAATATCCAGTGTTTGTTGTCTTTTTGGCGCGAAAGATAAGTTAGGCTCGACTCTATTTTTAGATAACTGTATACAGTTTTTTTTATTTGTTGAGCCGACGTTTGTATGTTAATCTATGGAGACTTGGTAAACAGTACTGGCGATTAAGAAAATGTCCGTTATTCTGAAAGGAATATTTGATTTGGTTTATTTATAAAACTGCAAATAACTTTTTTAAAGTCTTCGTCCTTTTGCAAACGTATCGAAGGTAGAGTTTCAACTGTTTTTCTCTTTTTAAACATAACCTATAAAACCGGCTTGATTGATCATTTATTCTTTATTAGTGTTTATTTATGATGTTATCTTAATAAAGTTATCTAAACTTAGTAAGTTATCAACGGAAATAGTTATTTCCTCACGTCTAATTAATTACAAATAAATTTACCTAATAACGTTTAAAAACTTGTTTTAAATTTAAAATACTACAATTTCGTAAAGAAACATTCAAATGTTTGCTTAACTAAGTCGTTATCAGCTTATTAAAAAAAGTTGTATTTATTTATGAATAAATTATTAGTAAAAACAAATATTCTATAATATGCAACATTAAAACGTTGAATCACGTACAATAAAAAGCGTTAGGGTCGTGCCACACGTGACATAGATAACGAAAACTTTATTACTATCTATCATTTTGTTTGTAATTTGTATGCGGTAGACGCGCACACGAAGATATCCGAAGGGCGCCGAAGCTTCCCGAACGCAGGCGTGGGAAAAGACGGCAGGTGTTACCGATCCGAAGCACTTCTTACTGAGTAAACACTCGCCGTATACAAAATTATAACCGCTTCGAAGCGTCTGTGTAAATGGAAAACATATTTTGTGTGCTTAATGATTCTGCTTACTTTTTTTAACGTTTATCAGGCGACAGTTTGTTGCGTTTTTTTCTTAATAATCTTGGACTGTTTCGGTTTAGTTATTGAGTCATCTTTTATTAGTGTTTAATGAAGTGGCATCGTTAGTGACCTTTCCTTTGCCTCAACGCATGCATGTATCTCGAGTACTTACGTTTAATGGACCGTCATTAATATTGTTTGCGTGCAATATTCATCTTGTCTTGGTTTATTACTGCGATGTCCTCTTAGCCTGTAGTTAGTGCCGCTGTTTAAAACTTTTGCTGGTCCTACTTTAGTATGATTAAACGCTAGTAAGCCTTTACGATTACTGCCTATAGGTAATTATTGTGGCTTTACTAGAGTAAAATTGGCAAAACATATATTTGTAACGTTATCTACAATAATTGTATGATTTTTGGCGCCGCACAAATCTACAATAAGTTATGTTGATGACGTCACGGATACTTTTGCGCAAATTCCGTTAATTATTCACATGTGTTTATTTATGATTGCATTCTTTTAACGTTTCTTTATTTAATATCACTTTTTAGTGTCTATATTCAAGTCCAAAACGACAAACCTATTAAAATACGTGATGAAATTAACATGAGCGTTTGCAATTCGTAAAGCTTTACATATTTTCTAAGTAAATTTAAACGCACTTAAATGATATCACTAACACGTCTGGCTATTTTTATATTGTCGCATCTCATATTTACAATGTAAGAATAACCTATCATTTTACGCAATAAATAGATACAAGTTGGACAGTAATCGAACACTACAAAAGAAACGTGGTGAAGAAACATAATGACTCCTTTTTAGGTCTTACAGATCGTGCAGTAAAAAATTACTCTTTATAATTATCGTTCGCAAGTATACGTGTAGTTGCAGCTTAATTTTAATACGTCAGACTTTTACATAGAGCAAAGAAATAATATGTTCAATTAAACTGACTGCCATGTCTAGTTACGGTATATCTACTTTTTGAGATGAATTTAATACTTACTACCGATCTACTATCAAGTATACTATTGTGCGGAAATAATAATTTACAAAACATTTAGTCACTGATGATCTTCTACACACAACTATGTACTTTTAAATGGCAATATTATTGAATAAAATGCTCGTAATGCACTTGAGTATAAGAGACGTCGGTGTTCCGCACGCGACCTACCACGACCCAGCGACCCGGAACATGATCGCTAGAGCTTCATAAATACTGGACATTTGTCCGTGAACCGGAACAATTTATAGAGGGGTCGACCTGCAGGTCAAAAATATCGCGATCTTTATTAAATCATAATACAAATATAACAATGACAGCAATGGGAGACTTATTAACAGAAGGATATAATGATTTTATGTTTCAGTTCAACTTGTTAAAGCAATAACTGAATCTAAATATTGGAATGTATAGATTTGGTAAGCACCTAATTAAGTGCTAGCCAGTGTACCTCACTGTACCTTTTGAAAATTGATATGCTGAAAGCCCTCTGTCTTTATCCTTATCTAGAACTTTGGTCAATATTTTAATTTACTTAACGTTAAAAAAACAGCGTAGGCGCCAATATAATTGAGCGACCTGACTATTATAGCCGAGCGATTCTAATCATCATCTCGAGTCATCTTAATCGATTAGCATTGAGAAATCGATAAACGCACCTCGATACATCGCCAATGAGGCATCGTCGTCATTAAGATAAAGTTAATTGGGCCCCACCGGTCTTCCGCGTCTCCGAGACGAGAGTGGATGCGAAGAAAAAAAAACAACTCACACACGTGGTCACTACCGTTCATTTACGAGCGCGAATTATGCGTAGTACGGCAGGTGGCAGGTGATGGCGACCATGGGAACTCGGGGTTGTGTCGAGTTCCCACGGCAGCGTCATTCACCAGCCAACACCTGCGCCCCTTAACGGGGATGCTACACACACGCCCGCCACGCGAAGGAAAGCGCCGATTAGAAGCGCGCGTGTGTGTGCGCCCTCGCACGCGTCTACACTCGCGCCTAATATGTATGTGTGCGTGTGTACATACGTGGGATCAGCATGCTTGTGTGCGTACAGACGTGCGTTTAAGACCAATGTGTGCGTTCCGCGCGCGTTTGGACGCACGACTCGTGATGTGTGCGCGTGTAAGGCGATCTCTCGTTACAGGATTTAATCGAGTAAGTGTCCGTAAGGGGCTGTTTACGTTTTGGTTTACGTTCGCGCTGACATGCCTTAGCATATGGTAAGTGTTAGAAGATGAGTCATGCCTGTTTCAATTAATATCCCAGTGGTCAAGAGTTATTAAATTTCTAAAGCTTATGTTTTCCGCCTTTTTAAGGTTCAATTCTTTTTTCATTGGCAATTGACTCAACTTGTTTGTTACATTAAGCTGATACAAATAGCTTTGTATTTGACTTCTTATGTTTATTGCTGCTCATGAAAAATAAACATCCGTATCTACTTAATGTTTCGCCTAAGCGCATAATAGACAATCGATCAAGATTGTTTTGTGTAGGCAGCATACAAACTAGCGGCACACGTCCACTCCACACAATGCACTTATCTAAATGAGCGACGTGCGCTCTTCCCCACGAACGAGTATGCGCTATGGGACCCTAGTATAGTCACGCCCTAAATATTTTATATTAGGGAAGTTTTTGATTTAATTAAAGATTTATTTAATTGTTACTTGCAAAAGCGGAAAGATATTTCCCCAGTCCCAATTTTATTTATCTGTACACTTTAAGTATCAATTTATTAAATTGACTCATTAGATAGAAAAAAAAAACCTCATTTGACTTTAGACTTACCGTTCGACAACTTATTGTACATCGACATATGTTGAGAAAGTGAGAAGAAGCGGTCAGAGGCAAACTTATAAGGAATAGAATAGTCAGAAAATATAGCATTATGAGCCTCAGAAACCGACAAGCACTCATGTATATTTTTGCGTACGAGATGTATAAATGTGAAAGAGGCAAGCGAGGATCACCTTAAATACAAATCTGTAAGTCTACTTACCCCTATACGCTACTGCCGTGAGTTGTGCGATTGTTATTCTCCGAACATTATACATAAATTATGTTCCAATAGCAATAACAATAATTTGCAAAAACACTACAAAGATTAGCTTAAAAGTTTTTGCCAATAATAACTAGGGTTTTGGTACATTTTATCATAATTTTTATGTGCGGAATTAAGTTACAAAAGCCACAGGCATGATTTTAAGGTAACATTTTATATACGAAAAACGATATGATCTAGCTAGAATTGCGATTTTAAAAGACATTCCAGGTTTCCAAGTTCTACTCAAGCACGTGTCATTGAGGACTTAACAATCGCTGTTTTTTTTTCCGTCGCTTGGAACCTAATTTATTAAATTTATCCATAGTTGCTAGTTTCATTAATAATTTACATATCAATTAACGTGTGGAATATATACGTTTAAACGTAGAAAATAAATTGGAGCGAGGCCACGAGGGGCCGTTGCTAGGGGACCCTCCCGGGGCGTGCCTGCGGGGGCAGAGCCGCCGCAGCGACTGCGCCGCGGTCACAGCCTGCCGCACTGGACGCAGTCTACCAGGAGAACATAACATGAACGTAGATCACGCGTCGGTTTATACCACCGTAACTAGATCCGCATCGTAACTCCTCACACTCGAATGTTATGTATGAGTGTGACAAAGATGAAAGACCTATTAATTTATTGGAAGTTAAAGCCAACGGGCTCAGATCCAGTACGTGACTATTATCATCCTCACTACACATTACACGCAGGACGGTCTTAAAATTTTCTAAGTGGTGAAATTTTACTTAATTTTTTGTAAGTCATGCATCCACCATTCTTTTTTTCTACTTGCAAAATTGTAAAAAAAAACAAACACGGGATAAAAGCAAATATTTGTAACCATAAAATAAAGCAATTCACTAAAATTAAAAAGATTTCTTTGCTGTCAACAGATTTTGCATATTTTTTTAGTTTGTATGAAATGAAATATGATATGACCATGTTATCGATGGATGATATCAACAATGTTTTTTCTAGCGTTATTTTCCTAGTAGCTTGTGAAAACATCATAGTTTGTTTTGTCTGAGTTCCGCATATTATCATTACCGCAGCCGCTGGCATGTTTGACTTTTCGGCAGGTACACACAACTGTGTGCGCAATGCCCACTCCCAAGGTCCCCCTCGTGTGTGCAAAGCGTGTGTGACGTCGTCTGTCTGGGAGTTGCGCAGTGCGCGCTGAGTACCAGGCGAACATAAAATACTGCCGGTTATCTTGCCGCATTCTACACATTTTAGTTATCATATGATACAATTTTGAACTTTAGGTCCTACAGCATACGTTACAAATCAGAACATCACAAATATAGCTTTTCGAGGGGAGAAAACAACGACCCACGATATAAGGAGCATGCGCGCTACGGCAAAATAACATTAACTGTTTCATGTTATCTTAGTAATAAAGCCCGCTATATCGTTGCACGCGCCATGTTTGTTTTACGTGAAAAACTATAATAATATATAGACAAAACAACAAACAAAAAATCTTTTTTGGGATCCAAGCCTTCTGTGAGGCTGACTTCTTGTTTTTTGATCACAATATTTAGGGTATAAAATAGTTTAATATACATACTAATAGAACTTTTGTAAAATATTTTTTAAAAATCACAAAACAATACAAGTACAATTTTAATTAAAAATATTATCCTATTTATTACTTTAAATTAGATATTTGTTCATTGCATTTTGGAAGTAAAATATCATAGAATCATGAACTTTAATTTAAAGTAATGGAAGATTTAAAAGATTGAAAACAAATGAATGTCCTCTGATGAAGAAGTAGGATGAGTACATTAATTGATGAATGGAGT
Organism: Papilio helenus; assembly: GCA_026546675.1. Lineage (NCBI taxonomy): Eukaryota > Metazoa > Arthropoda > Insecta > Lepidoptera > Papilionidae > Papilio > Papilio helenus. The sequence continues at coordinate 2,283,862 of JAOCNA010000007.1, forward strand.
GCGTCACACGTAAACTTAAAAGGAATGTCAACTACGCCAAAATGGTCCTAAAGCGTCGTTGTTACTAAGAAAACATAAGTTTACAAAGTTTAGCAAAAATTCTTTAAGTTCCAGAACATATCCATTTTGTATCAAACTGGTAAAACGACGTACCGGAATGAGACGAGGGATTAAAATTCATTGTAAATCAAAAGCAATCTTATTGCTTCAATGTTTGGCTTGGTTTTTCAATGATTTTCTGTATCAAAATCGACGTCACCATCATTGGTTATAAAAGTCCGTCGATAGTGCGAGAGAGACAGGAATGCAAACAAAGCAGGAGAATGGCACGCAGCTTGGGCATCCTAGTATTTCTGTTTGCCTGGTGTGTGGGATCGCTAGCGTGTTGGCCGAGGTGGCGAGGCGGTCGTGGCCGGTCCGCACCGCACACCGCCCGCCACCCGCTTGTCGCCCGCCGCGCAGCGCCGTACCCTCCCCTCTGAAAATAAGTACCAATATTTTCATAAAAAATGTTATATGAGTTACTTTGCATAGTATTTATTAAGTATATTATTTTCCATTACTTGATGAATCATTCATCACCATTTCACGATTTGGCCATATAAAGCATCGTTTAAATTTAAACAATGCCATTGTTTAATGAAATGACAACGACGTTTGGCCGCATTTTTTCCATGACATCAAAGGTTTGGCTTTATTTATCAAAATCCCTGCCGTGAATATCAAAAACTAATCAGTGCTTCTTATGGCTGATAGTAACTTTTTAATCTATGATGACCAACTCTGCATAACTTCACCACATTCGCAAGCCGTATCTTTCCAAATAACATCTTTGATTAATTGAACATTGAACTGACAAGACAAGAGCATATTATGTGCGAACATCATCTTTCCATGTCATGTAAAACGTGTTCATTAACTATCTATCTGCAATAGATAAATAAAAAAGTTTTTACATCAAGGCAAGGTAAAAATGAAGTGTTATCAAGCAAACTATTTACACAGAGGAATGTTAAAATGTTTTACTACTAGATTAATTATTCTATATCTAGATTTTATAATACTGATGAGTTTTTCGTATCTCTTAATTGTACAACACTTTATTATGTTGATCTAAATAATTAGGAAATAAACCCATATTTGATCGTTATTTAAATTTTATGAGAAACATTACTTTGTTCAATATGCTAACCTAGAAAGTTGTGTCGTGTTTTCGCTGTTATTGCATAGTCGTGATAAATATGATACGGTTGGTATTACTGCGACACGTTCACGCATAGACACAGTTACGGATAAAAAGACGAATATACGTGTGGCATTGTAGGGAACATATCTGTCCTTTTAAAGAGCGGCCATGTGGTCTCGCTTAATTGCCTTCTAAAGTGCTTCACGGAATGATGTATTAACATTTTTATTCATAAAAAAACATTTAGATCTTATCTCTTTAGCACTAGATAAAGAATTTATTTAGAGAACCCGTTGTGTTGCCACAATTAAATTAAACTTAATTGGGTATTAATTATTTAATCAAATACATATCCATAAACATGTTTTTAGCATAAAACTAAATGCATTATTGTTAGTAAAGGTCATGTTATGATAATTTTAATTTGGTGTTATTTTAAATTGCATGTATAGAAGGAAAATTATTGTATTTATTATATTTAAATTGCAAATTTCGTGGTTACAAGGTTAATAGGTAAATAACAAATTTAGTTAATTTAATTTTCAAATATACAACACGACGACAATAACAATGGAGAGAGTCGTAAATAACTATTTCACCTTTTCATAAATTATGACAGGAAAATAAAAAAACATAATGTTCTATTTATATTATTTACCAACGTTTATTTAAATTAGTAACCGAATCCAATTCGATAGCTTTCTGCTCATAAGTATTGCGTACTTTCATTTTCCCGCCCAAATTTTCATCGCAATCTAATTTGCTGTCATCAGACTCGGCGCGGATTTATACATCAATCTTCAGTGCTGCCAACTTACGTTTGTCGGTGCAAAAAACACTTTAACGCCATCTTCAGCTCTATGGTTTACATCCGAAGGGAAACGAGTTCTCGATATCATCCACAGAATCGAATGGCATCGATTATAAACATTTTATCTTCAAGCCCGGGCGACGCTCAGGGCATTTTGTAAAATTCGAACATGCTCTAGAGAAGGACGGGTTATTTAAATTATTTGATGTTAGAGAGAAAGGGGACGTAGTAAAAGTGCAGGGTGCCGAATTGATTTTAGAGGGTGTCGCGCCCTTTCAGGCTTCGTTTCTATTCAAATTCTCACCCTCTGGTGGGACTGGTGGTGGCGCAGACATTTTTTTTTGTTTCTTCCATTATTTAATTTCGCAATGGTGAATAATTTGAATATGCAATTTACATGGCGCCTTTTTTGCGCAAATGGACTTCAATGAGCGTGGCGTAACAGCGTTTTTTTTGCCAATCACATAAATTTATGCAAATAAATACACATAATATGCATTAAGTATGTATGTAACTCTTCTTTGGTTTATTGTTAACAACTATTGTATTCAGATATTCTTATAAACAATTGAAGGAAAATATACATTCACTGACGTCACAGTGGTAACACCGAGTATAATTCGAAGTAAAATATTAACTTGCATCTTATTAATCGTATATTTAATTTCCAATCCAGCCCCTAATTACTTTCATCTTCATATTTCCAACATTTTTCTTACATCACTATATTACAGTATTACCTACCTTGACGTTACCACTTAAATTAGATTAGTTAAATCTCACCATTTTAACAAAATAGATGAAGGAGTCAAACGGCAAAATGGCCGCCAATTTTAGAATTTGACGTTCAACTGTTTTCTTAGTTTCATCGTTGAATAGAAATTAAATATGTTCTTTCATTTGTTTGGTCATAGCAAGTAAACATCAGTAAGCTTATCAGAGGTAATGAATGCGTTATCAGTGCGTCGCTGTAGGCGGCGATAACATTGGTGTACGTCATCAGGCACGAAACTATATCGCATGACTCCTACACAACTCTACCTATTGCAATCACCTATAGCTCAATAATCTATATCTATACTAATATAATCAAGGGCAAGCACACACTACTTCGTGGCGTAGGATCTGCAATCACAGCATATGTTTGAATAATTCTTTCTTTAA
>JAOCNA010000007.1:2293081-2305050 GCA_026546675.1 Papilio helenus
CGGTAAAAACCAGTCGACGAGCGCGCGCCAACTCGCGTGCTGCGCGCGCGTCGCCCCGCGCCCGCGCTCGCCGCGCTCCGCACGCGCCATCCCGGCCCGGTATAAAAGCTCGACGCCCTTCCTGATTCGATCATTCCTAACTGCCGCTCCGTGTGTGCATGTCGCTCTCTTTTACCCTCCTGTAAATACGTAGTCGTTATTCGTTACACTAAGTTTACTATTACTTGTAAAGTTAGTTATAAATATGTGTCTCGCTAAGGATGGATCACCTTCGCCGCAAAAGGAGGCTGTATCGCCTCGTTCTCCTTGGAAGAAGCTCTTGAACCGTCAGGTAAATTGAATACTATAACTATTATTTTACTCACAGTATTACATGTTTATTGAAATTGAAAGTTGATAAATCCAAAACAATCTTTGTCCCTTATTTACATAAGTTTGTAAATTAACGTTTGTTTCCATTGTTGTTTTCAGAGCTCAAAGCCGAAATTACCACGAAAGGTGACGACTTCGACGCGAGTTAATCTTAATAAGTGCTGGACAAAGCTTGGTGAGCTGATATCCAATACATCGCCGCGCGCTGACCTGCCATCGCAAAAGACTGCATATCCTCAGGAACCTCTCCTGGTACCGTTCTCTGAATATTTCTACCCTGTCGACCCGGTGAAGCCGGTGCCTCTCGAAGACAGCGATAACGCAGAGAACCAGAACATTGTAAACAACCGATTCGAGCTAATCTCCGAAGCTTTAGAAATCAACGACAACATGGCTAACGAAGTGCGCGAAATCTGCTACTCGGCCACCAAGAGCAACTGTTTCGTATGTAAATTATGCTATTAATCTATATTTATCCCTTAGTCTTAATTCCAACCGCTATTCCGAATCCTTTCTTCCCATTCGAAGCTTTAATTTTTCGGTACTATTAATTCAGTGAAAAACAAAATCAAGTCTTCCAATGTTTAGATTAAGTGCGTGCTCGTTTCGTAGAGTAATATCAATCGTGTCTTCCATTAGACTTAGAACTGTCACAATAACTGGTCAGTTTTGACAGCTGTCATTACAAAAGAAAACATAGTTCTTATTAATAACAAGTTTAATCGAATAATTTAGATCATTTTCATGTTAACTTTTACTTTCTACTTACTGTCTTTCTTTTTTGTCAGAACTGGCCAGTTATAAGTTGATGGATTATAGTTAGGTCGGTGCTAATGTCGCTTCCAGTTGGCTATATTGTGATTATTAATTATCTGTGATCTTTAGTTGTATTAGCAACTCGGAAGTATGGCATCATCGATTTGTTTAAATTAATTGTTCGATTTAATGTAACAGTGTAAATTGACAGCATTTTGGTAGACAGCTTTAAGGCCCAACTGCACTGTAAATCAACGCACTAATAACCGTTTAGCTCTTGCAATTCAATTCTGAATAATTCATATTTGTATCGTAAATCAACGTCTTCCAATAGTTTATAAGAAGTTATCTGTGATTTTAAAAATACACGTAAAAGCTTTAATTAATTATAAGAGAATTATTATAACAATTGAATTGTTTATATGCAGATTATTATATTGTAATTGCTTGCTGCGGATGTTCGTGTTACTAGAAACTTAGAATTGAATCTTTTATTACTTTAGCATAAGGTTGAATTTTCTTTAATTGTAGGTTTTTAGTCTTTCCAAGAACATCCACAGTGACCTAATTAACCTAGGAATTAGTAAACATATCTTCAACAAAAGCTTTAATAGTTTTTAAGGTTAAGACGATTTCGAATAATGTTTCTTTATTGTTTTTTTTTAATTCATTGAAATTTGTGTTAAGTAAAAGTAGGCCGAGCGTGCCAATCTTAATTTTTAGGATTAATTGATACTTCTTTATTGCATGATTTTTTTCTTATAGCATATAGATTTAGAATTAATATCGAATAGTTAATTAAGTCTTACGTATTCTTCCATTGTGTCAATTCTTAGATTAGTATAATTTTGTGTTAGAACAAGTTTAGAATAAGCCACTACTGTAGACTGATAATATTAAGAATTTTGAAGACTTTCAATTGATCTCTATATCAATAAAGTTTTAATTTTAAATAATTCATTTGTTTTATTCCTATGGTAACAATTTTTCATAATAACTAATAGAATAAAGAGGCACATATAAATAATATTGGACAGTAGTTCCGTTCTTACTCATAATGACTACAATATTTTATATCTAACTACATATTCAAAACATATCGTTTCTGGACCAAAAAACTTAGTCTTTATAAGTAAAAAAAAACGAATTGTTAACCTCCTCCTAAAGTCGGTTAAAAATGCTTCGTTAGAATTCGACATTTTTGTTTATGTTTTTACCTTTTAATTATATAGCGTGAGATTCGACTCGTGATATAAAAAAGAATAAACTTGAACATTGTAACAAAGTACCAAAACATTTTATTTAACTTTGACGCCAATTATAGTAGTCAGAAATAATTTGTTTACCTCATAATGTCTATCAAGTATAACAATTTTTTTGATACATTTAAATTAAACTACTTTACCAGATTTTATAAACGAAACTGTATTACTACTCTTTACCTTTACTGTATTACAAGGGAAAAAATAAGAGTGCTCCAAAATGTACATACGTGATGCGATATGTAGGTAAAAAAACATGAAATGAACGAAATTAGATAACACAGTTATTATTTAAACAATCTCCTAATAACTTCTTGAAACCTTTCATCTTCAAACGATTACGGATTTGATCCCATGACCATGTACTCAACCTTAATAATATTCATTAATTATACAAGTCTAGTTGTCGCCCGCGTCTCCGTCTACGTTAATTAGTAGCCTATGTGTTTTGCCATACGATGTACCAAATTTCATCGATATTTGTTGTTCTTGTGATACCTTCTAACAAACATTTATCCATCCATCTGACCATGTAAACGCAATCATAACATTAGTACGAAGTAAGATTTGCCCGTGTCACATTTAGGACAAGAAAATCCTCCTTAAATCAGGCAAGACGTCTGATAGAAATGTGATTTAAAAACTAGTACAGACTGTAACAACTGATTATGAAAATGAAATTAGACACCCCTTCATTTCGTTTCATTATTTTCGCTAAGTAATCGTAAGCGATCGTAGTCGATACGTATTATTACAAAAGCATTAATTGAAATTTTGAAGTAAAATCAACCATATACATAGCTTATTTAATTCTGTACATTATCTTGCAACATTCTAAATTCTTGGAAAATAAATAAAACAATAGAATTCTAATTTGTTAGAGACCTAGGGAAACATTTTAATAATAAAGGATTCGTCTATATTATCATTCAAATATGTCTTTATTTGCTTATTTAGTACATAATATATTTTACGTGATTTGTACAAAAAATTAAATAAAACATATTATATAAAAAATAGATCACCACCGGCTGCGGAATTCGATGACTCAAGCAACCAGTGGTCAGGGCTGCTGAGACAGGAACCTCTTCACGATGCGTGCTGTTTCTAAAATAACTGCCTTTTGAATCGGGGCCCTTAATCCAACTGTCTAGCGAGTTCATGAGATGTTGGTCGAAGCTCTTTGCTTTTAGCCCATGCACCGAAATTACTATCGGAATAATGGTAGTCGATTTCATACACCACATGGCCATTATCATTCCTATAATTATAATAGTAAAAAAACCAGTTCCGTAGTATCACAGTTTCCACATAATAAACACATTAATTTTCCATCAATATTACAAAACTGTTAATCAATAAGTCACAGTTTTGTAATAAAGTAAATGTAATCCAAATTAATGGTCGTCTTATAAATCAATTTGCCATGTTTAAAGTTCATTTCACATCCATTTGTATAATTGATATATAAATTCATTACTAAAACGTGTTTAAATTTAAATGGACCTCGTAAACCATAAGTTTAAAAATAACATCGCTAAACGAGAGTTAATAATATGTCATTTTTGACTTAATGAAAACTTATTATCCCCAGTAACATAAATGTGAATTTAATCTATGTAAGTAACCAACTTTTTTGTTATAGTTTTAATAACAAGAGACAAAAATATCAATTGGAATAACACACAAAATAAATACTTTAAAACGGGATTACTTCACAGTGTAAGTAGTGAAAATCTGCTTATTAATGAAATTGAGTATATAAGGAGATATGTACTTTTAGATTATTGTGGCTTACAAGCGTCTGGTTGGATATATAACTGATGGTTTTCTTGGACGCAGAGACATGTGTATGGAAGGACAAACACACCCAAAGCTAGTTTAGAGAATAACAAGAAATGATGGCAATAAAATCAATAACGAGCAGCTGTGACGGAAGGTAAGTCAACATCAATGTAACGCGTCGCATACCGTGAAATCGCTCGCGAAAACGAAAAGCCGTCTCGAACCGCTGAATGCTGAACAACACTAAAATCAAAAGACATGTGTTTGTAATGCTGACACCCGTTCAGCGTATCAAATCGTCGAAGAAAGCCCGTACAAATCCCTAAGAAATAACCGAAAAACCGAAATTTTTCTGCGATTCGTCACACCGGTACCGATTTCACGGTGCCCTATTACCGCATCGTACGATAGAGCGAATGGAACTAGCCAGCTATAGCGACTTGGTTATGTTCTTTTGTCCTGTCGCATATCGCGGGATTGGAACGAATCGTCCTTAGAAATATCATGCGATTTATCATTCTTAAACGTTCGCCCGCGCATTGCATTATACCAGTTAAATGGACGTCCAGAGAACTTTTGTCAAATGTCACGTATCCAGACCATTTTATGACACGTAGGAATAGACATTCTATATTGTGGATACTGCATAAGATAAATTCAATGGCGACATATAATAAATAACCTTTATATTATGTACATTTTTTGTATCATTAAAATAGATAAACTAAGTACACATTACTCCTTCTAGTACAACGCAGTATTATAAATAATAGTGTTCTTAATTTTATAATAGCATTCCATATCAGGATTCAAACAAGAAACAAAAACACATCACTAACAATGTAACCAAACAATTCATATCAAATCCATCGGCTTACTTAAACATGGAATTTAAAAAAATGATGGTATCGCTTTGAAATCCAAGGACCTGTGAAAATAATCGTCCGTCTTGTTAAAATTCACAGCAAAACTGTTTTGTGCAAGCCAGCGCGCGCGTAAAACAAACAAGTCTTCCGTAAAATTCCACCTTATTATATCATGTGGTCTAACTCGTGACAAGTAACACCATGATTTGTAAACATTAAGCAAAAATAACCTTTATTTTGTAAATGCAACTGACTATTATCGCTTGTAGTTTTAACAATAGCTAATATTTAGTTAAGTTCACGATTTACGGATCTGTCAACAGTGGACTTTCGTTAAAAGCATAGCATTTGTTAGTTTCCGGGAATAATTGGTTGTATACACAAAAACCCATACTATTTAATAGCGGCGACATGAAATGGATACATTTTCAATATGACTAATTTAAGCATAGATACTGCTACAACACTAAAACACCACGAACTTTTTTGAATCTTAAAACTTTTGATGATGCTTGGTTACGTCTAACAAGATAGTTCATTTGGTAATTAATCTCAGTGGTTTCAGATCGCTATTTCAATTTGAATTTGATTTTATTTATGACACTATTATAGTCTGAAATTGAAACTTAAACCTATAGCATTACCACCAAATCCCTACCACCAATTAAGCCTAGAATATCTCCTTTTGATACAAGCCCCTACAATCATACTTAATATAATAAATGCGAAAGTTTAGATGGATGGATGGATGGATAGATAGATGTTTGGTAGAGTTTAAAGCCTAAGCGGCTGAACGGAATTATATGAAATTTGGTATAGATGTAGAGGATAGTCTGGAAGAACACATAGGCTACTCACTTTTGTTTTTTTAATGCCACGCGGATGGAGTCGCGAACAGAAATATATTTTTTTTCATTTACATGTCAATTGTAACTTCAATATTTAAATATTTGTGGTGTAAATGTGTTTAGTTCATTAGTTATTCATTTGTTTACCCTAGCTTATATTTAAAAAGATTTTAAAGTCGCGAACGTAGCAATATTTCATTGAATGACTGAGTAATTAAAAAGCAGATAGGTGGCCTTTGAGTCTTCAATGTGTAGCAGACGGAAGTGATTGCTCTTAATTTGTCAAGTGTCTCGTATCAGACGTTTTAATTTTTTTTTGTATTGATTATTGGTTAAAAATACGCTTTAATGAATTATAACTATGGATGTCTATTTTAGTAACATCCGTTTTGAGGAAATAAATGTGATGACGATTTTTGTAGGAGTGGAAACCAACGGTATTGTACCCTAAAGTATTTGCACTCGAAACCTGATAAAATGGATTCTGACTTATTTCTCAAATCAGACGTATAAGTATTGTTGTTACCAATAAAATAATACTTCTGGATGGATGGATGTTAGTAACTATGTATATTCAAAACGGCGTAACAGATCTCAATGTTTGACATGGATTTAGAATAGTCTGGAAGAACGCATAGACTAGTTACTAAGTTTTTTTTTAATTCCGCGCGAAAACGTCTTTGGCAAAAATAAATTATCAATTATTTAATTGTTTAATATTGAATTTCCGTCACTTTCACATTATATTATTAATATCAATTCATGTACACAAAGAATTGTATTCATTCCAAATATAACAAAGGCAACGAAAAATTCATTGAGAACGCCTTCATGAATCACTGTTCGGGCTCAATTCCATGATTGCATTTGACAGTTGGCTTACTTGCGAAAGTACTTCGATATTTTTATATTACTTATAGCAAAAGCTAACAATGAATTTGCTGAATAATTGTTATGAATATTATTTTGTTATCATCTATACATATAATAAAATTGGAGTGTCTGTTTGTGATATCTAAAGAAAAATTTCCAGATTTCAGGAAGATGACGTATTTGCGTTGCTGATAACTAAAATCGCATTTAAAAATTTTTTGTTTGTCTGTTTATCTGTCCACGAGCCGCGTTTGTTGCGGGTAATCTCCGAAACGGCTGGGCCGATTTCGTCCGGACTTTCATTGAACGGTAGCTGACATAGACGGGCATATTATAGGCTACTTTTTATATCTTAATATTGCGTGGACGAAGTCGCGGGCAACAGCTAGTTAATCTATAAAACAAATGAACTATAAATCACAGTTTATTACCTGATCGTTTATTTTCGTTATTCTTTACATTAACTAATAAATGCGGGGCTTTAAAAAGAATTTACTCTCTACTACAGTTATTGATTGGGTTTTAAAAATATGGGGATAAACTTTTAATTTAAATACAGTTCTTTGTATTTTTAAAAACATTTTAGTTAAAGGGTAGAATTATTTAAACGAATACGATAAGTACAATACATAATTCGAACAGGAATGGTCTCAATGCCACGCGCGCATTCACGCGAGGCAACTGTAAAGAGGGTGAATATGTAATGTCATTCAAAAGCATTCAATTATCGAAACGTCATACACAAAGCCATCGACGTAATTACTTGAGGTTAGCTCAGCGCCGCGTGCTCACTTCAACTTGGACGGTTTTAATTATATTCCAATTTTAAAGATTTAAATTGAAATTACGCGTGCGATTATTCCAAATTACAAAGCCAACTCAGAGTTGATGATAAAATCTTGGGAGGAATGAATCGCATGTAACAAGGAGAACGTTAGTTATGAGTGTACACCGGTAGAGGTAGACCTAGAAAGAGATGGATGGATTGCGTGAAAGGTGACATTATCAAGAAGTGACGACTGAGATGACGTATCATACGTATTATGTTGAGGACAAAAACCGACCTTACGGGAGTAGGATAAGGAGATGATGATGATGAAATTAATTGTTTACAATATTCGCAATTTTAAAACTGTTTCATGTCGTAAATGTCTGCAAAATCGATGGAAATTTAAGACAACGTCGTTGACAGAAGACACAGGGAAAATAAAAGTAAAAGAGTAATATGTCTAGTATTGTTTGTTCTCATTCCAGCTGTGATTGGTGGAGCGGTAGTTGGGCTCCTGTGCGCCATCTTAGTGGTGATGTTCATAGTGTACCGCATGCGCAAGAAGGACGAGGGCTCGTATGCACTGGACGAGCCCAAGCGCAGCCCCGCCGCCGCCTCCTACGGCAAGGGCCACAACAACCGCGAGTTCTACGCGTGAGACGACACAGAACAAGACGCGCCACGTCTGTACTAGCAGCCGCAGATTAAACAACACGTTTTTAATCTGTGGAAATTTTTTGTCTGACTTTTCTTTGACAGTTGCGCGCCATTTTGAATCCTGTTTTAATCTTTGACGTGGCCAAATTTGTTCTGTGATCGTCTCTTATGAAAATTAATTTACGAATTAATAATTTTTTTTTAAACGTTATCGTGTACGGATTGTACAACGTTGTGTACAAATCGGGTACATTAATTTGTTTGTAATGACGGACGGATATTTAATTTAAATATTGGAATTTATCAAAATTGAATGTATTTAAGACCAAATTTTATATCAATCGACTATCTTAAAAGCCTAAATATTAATCGATGGTGAACTACGAAATGTTAGTATCATATTGATGTTGGTTTCTAGTTTAAGAAGACCTATGTATGGTATATCATTATATTTGAATCTGAATAGATCTTGTATGTTTTCTGTAAAAATAAATGTGCCATCCGCTTTCTTTAACTGTACATTGCTACCGCTGTAGTTTATTCATAGACAAACCAGTCTATGGTACGTCCATATCCCACGTATCTATGTACTATCTAGTGTAATTAATTGTGTATGTATTTATAACCCGCTTTCATCTACTACATTAATATAAGACAGTACATAAATAAAAAATTAATAAGGTGCTTCAACACTAAGTTATTTGTGTTAAATGACAAAATATAATTAAGTCAACAATTAAGCATTTGTTTTTACTTCAAATTAAGTTTTATAGACTGCAAAATACTGACATCACGAATGACGGAAAAAAAATCCTTTCTCGAATATAAAATTATTTAAAAACAATTGGATTTATGGAAGAATCAGTAGTTCTTTAACTACGGTTCAAAAAAAGCTAATTATTTATTGTAACTAGAAACAAAATCAAGCATTTAAAAATTAAATTATGGCAGCTATATTTAAATTATATTAACATATCTCTTTTATTCTTGAAATGTAATTTTTTGTAATCTAATTTTTACAATCTTTGTCTTGTCTATATTTTTCTAATCTATGTTTCTTATTTTTTAATAATCATATTTTTTCCTATGAATTTCCATTGCTGAAAAACTTTGTCATATTTTTTTGACAATGGAAATTTAAAATTAAATTGACTATCATTTGATTTTGTTTCTCTTCTACTTTTTTTTAATAATTAAGGGTTTTTACTAACATTTGGACAATATGTATTTGGATATTTTAGACTAGTTTTATTGTATTAAGTTAAATTTTTTCTCGTCATTTTTAAGGAAATTTAATTTTAACAAATAATTCTTTTTTTTAGGTTGTGCAACGAATATTCTGTTTTGTACTTTTGTGCCATTTTCACTTTTTTAATGTTATTTAATTCTTTAATTTGTAACTTGTGTTACGTTTACGCAGTTTTACGTCGTCTTATTTGTCAATGAATTAAATCTTGTATGTACACTGTGTTTCGCTAATTATTTTTAATAATATTAACCTTGTATGTAAAAATTGATGCAACTATTGAACATGAAATACTAATATTTAACTATAGAAATGTCTAGAAGGTTAAATATATAAGAATAATATTAAATGGGTTTATACGTAAATCGGAATTTTCAAAAATTATTTAAAAAAATACATTTTTCTGTATGTATAGCTAACAGGCTTTTGTTTAAAATTCAATTTATTTTGCATATTAAAAAAAATACATTCCTAAGGGATTCATATATCCGTATAATTGTTATGGCTAGATTCCTTACTAACGAACGAACTCGAAGGAAAATTGCACTGCGTATAATAAGTACAGTGTTAATGCAAAAAATTATACGAAAAATCCAAAACTTCGATAGTAAGTAATTCCGCCAAAACAATCCATTTGAACGCTCACTAGAATAAGATCTGTATATTTTAACTGTAAAAACTTTTAGTACTAAAACCGCGTAAGTTATACTTTAAAAATATCTTGTAACCAAAAATAATCAAAGATAACTTACTCCGTTTAGTTTATATGTGTTTAAGTTTACTAACATCCTAACAGTAAAGCTTTTTATAGCTACAATTTCTACAGATAAAAAATAACAATCTCTTTGCTAACGCAAGCAAAAGAACATTCTGTTGTTTAATTTTTTAATCTTTGACGTGCATATTTTACTTTATCTGTAGCTAATGAAACTAATCTGTCAACGTCAAAGTGACAAAATAACCTCATTTATGTCACAAATTAACTATTTCGCGTTACAAACATTTTTCTGAACGTTGTATGTAATATTTAATTGTCATAAGTAATTTAATTAGTATAACTTATGGTAATTTAAGATAAGGAAGGATTTGTGAACACTTTTTCAAAGTGTTTTTTTTTCACATGGAAATAAAACAACGGGCATGAATTGTACAGTCTACGCAGCTATCAATTTGTCTCATTCAAATTGTTCTAGACTGTACTCTGTAAGTTTTATAAAAATAAACTTCTTTCGGGCTTATTTCATCCTTATTAAAAATTAAAACACAATTCCTATTAATATAAAGGGCACAAAGTAAATATGACTGCAAATTTTGTACTATTTCTAGTTTATTTTTATATCACTACTTAATCTTTGATACTTGTTCTGTTTACAAATTTTTTTTATTTACATTAAAATTAAATTCCCCATCACGCATTTAAATCGTATACAAGTTTTTTTTTATTTACTCGAGATAGATAACTACACAACAAGTTCCTTACACATAAAATATTGGTGAAATAAGCCCTTTATCGTACTTTGTAAACGTAAATGTTTTCGTTCCCTTATGTGTCTGTTTATACTATGAAACGTTTAGAAGTAGGGTAGGCATAAAATATCGGTGTCCACCTTGTAAATAATGCTCCTTTACACATAGGTAAATATACAAGGTCATCATGAACAATTTGTTGTTTTATTTATTATTCCTTGAGTCTATTTTAAAGTTACTGTTTATGGCCACCGTAGTGTATGGCCACACTGTTGTCTACTGTCATGGCGTCATGCCAGCAGTCCTAGCCACCGACGAGAGCGGATGTCACAAGCATACAGTACAGCCACAATGATGAATAGTAAAATTACAAAACTATAGCGTGCATTAGGTAACTGTAGCTAATTTAAAAGAAGCAATTCCAAATTTTGATTCACTATTCACCTTTTATCATCTTACTTGAACAGATTTAATTGCATTTCTTACCAATAGTTGCGAGTGCCATCTAGTGGTGAAAGTGTAAATTGTTATTGTTGTGTTAATTGTTTTGAAAAAAAAAAAAGATAAAATTCGTGTTAATGATTAATCTGGGTTGTACCACATTTAATAATTACTGTATTTTACGGGTTATGAATAACAAAAAATATCATTGCCTTTCGTAAGTTATACGATGAACTACTAGATGGCGTTGTTATAATATTTTCAATTTAAAACTTTCTTAGTTTGAAACTTTCTATTTTATTGCGTTATAAAGATTTACATCTAGCGTTAAAAAGTTAAACATTCTATTTGTTTAATTTTTGTAAGGTTAAGACTAATTTTTATCAACATTTTAATTTTTTTTTCATGATTAATCATTTTATCAACTGCCGAAGAGAAACTGAAGTCACAATTTTGTATTGATTTTACAAATGTACACGTAATAATTATTATTTTAATCTTAATTAAAGTATTTCCTTTTTATTACATAATTTTATCAATTGCATCACAGGGCAGCGTGGCCGAGTGGTCTAAGGCGCTGGTTTTAGGCACCAGTCCGAAAGGGCGTGGGTTCGAATCCCACCGCTG
>JAOCNA010000007.1:2308790-2319775 GCA_026546675.1 Papilio helenus
AGATAGGGGCGTGACGTTTATGCCAATAATCTAGTGTTGCGCCAATTCTACAGCGCGGTACTAATTTTCTTCTTAACACTAAACTATATTTAGATTTAATTTCAAATAAAAACAGATAGTACTCCTACTCGAAACTAACTACTAGAAGCATACACCAGTTAATTTGTTTTTTATAAGTATAATAATATATAAGAACAAACTATGTATACTAGTTACAATTGAGCTCACTTCACTCGATATTAAGTAAGCGTTAATATTACTTCACACTTTATTACATTAACCGCGACTTCCCCGCCAGCATTCCTTTCAAGTATCTCTTAAACGGCTTCTTATGAATGAACTGACGCTCATTTCACAACTATGAATGGTGACTATGTAAGGTTTCTTATTAAATTGCACAAAGTATGCAGAATTGCTTTCAAGAGTTGTCATTCATTCTTTCCTTACTACATAAGCTTTACTTCCTTGTTATCTTTAATGCGAAACCTTTTCGTTCGGTTCATTATGAACTTGAATAGCTTTAGGCGTTGATTTGATACGCGTAGTGATAAAAATCGTGTACATTTTGAGTGAGTTTCTTTTGTTATGTTCAACTATTCAAGTGCACTAGTGAATCGTTTAACTGCTCATACAATTGATTTTATTGTGCGGATGTTCGCTTCAATGATTTCTAAATTTTATTAAACTAGAGATATTTTACCCACATATATATATTTACATTCAAATAACACATTTTCTTTGAGTCGTAGTCTTCTAATAAATGTTGGAAATTAGATGATAAACTCTTTAAATTATAAAAGGCAAAGGATCAGTGTCTTGTCTACTTTTATAATGAAAATAATTTAATTGCGACATAATAACAAAAAAACTCAAAGCCACCATGATAGACGTTTGGCTTATTTTATAACAAAACAGGTTTTATTTATTTTAAAATCGCCGAAAATCCGAGTAATCTAAACTAAACATGCCGACTAAATGCGTCACTATTTGCCAACTTGGCGCGCACCGCCGCCATTTTATGCCCAATAAATAAACAGAGCCAGCTCTTGTTTGCAAAGAAAACAACCGAGTCAATCCCAAAAGCTTCAGGCAAAACAAATATGTGTCTTCCTCTCAAGGACGCCACCATGTTTATATTAGACGTAACGATAAGCCTGCGTCAGGTACTTGATGCCTTTTCAAGTAATACATTATGAAAGCATTAAAAGACCCTTTCTTGCAATCAGCTCCTTGTTAAACTGTTGACTGTTGAATTACCAGAATTTCGTGGTTTTGTGGGTCTTAATATCCCCAATGTTCTCAAGGTTTATTTTAAAATAAGGTTAAGTGTATGTTACCAACATTAACATTATTAGAACTAAAAGCAGGCTAATTTTTAGCTAAACCTTGGGTCGACTTACATATCTAATGAAAGACGACTGCACAAAACGTCTTCTCTAATGAGTGGCTTAATACCTTTAGGATTTTTAGTGTAATCCACAAATGTACCTTACATTAAAATTAACTATCGCATAGGCCTTTAAATATTCTAATGCCGTAATTCAATTAGAAGGCCGGCATAAATAGCGTTGTCAAATCGCTGTGTAAGGGCTCATTCAGAGCGCACGTGCGCTAACAATTGAAGCAACATCTCTGCGGGTCACCGAGGCAACGTTGTCGAAGTATTGATGCTAAGTGTGACTTCGACACAATAGCTCAGTGTGACACCACCCTTATTACATTCCGGCCTGATCACTCTTTGTACTGACACTTTAAACGGACTCTTGGTAATTTTCTTCGCTTCTTTATAATATTTCCTGAAAAGAATAATTAATTGGGATTAACTGATTATCGCAATAATGTTATTGAGCTGTTAGTTTACGTTTCGTTTTAGGTACGAATATTTATTTCTTAATACTATCATAGTCTGATGTCATAGATCTATTAACTCTCTGGTTACACATAAAAAGATAAATAAAGTCAGAATAAAAACACGGTCGATTGATCTAATTAAAAAATAAAGGATCTAGTCTAATTTATGAGGTAACAGTACATTATTCAAAGGCACTCGTGTTGTATCTATATCTATGTAATCTATGGTCCTATCTCAATCGGTCATAGAGTAAGCAACGTTTATCTACACAGGATGCAGTTATCTCCGCTGAGTAGCTCGTGAGCTTAGCTTTTTATTATTAAGGAGTTGTGTTGTTTGTTAAAGTTTTTTTACCGACCTTGGTTGACTTTTTAACTGAGATTGTGTACATTTTTGTTCATTATATTGGTTTTTTATTATAATTTAAAAGTTAAAGAAGATAAGGTAGCGATAGAGTGACCTAATTTTAAGTAATAGGTTGATTTAAAGAAAAACAATCTTTTTATTTACAATACTTTTAACTGTGATTAATTTGTTCGTGCCAGACTTGTTAACTTTAAGCTAAACATCCTTTTCTAGAAACCAGTGACCAAAAGAATGATTTATAGGATGTCCACGTATAAGTTGCAATGTCGTCCAACATTTACAAAGTCTATTATTTATACTGGCAACATCAACAATGTAAATTACAAAGAGATCTTATTCTAAATTCAAATCCACACGTTCAATACATCCATTACTCTGGACAGCAACACAGATGTCACTCGAATTGTTGGGGTGAAATAAAAACTAAAGAATAGCGAACACCTTAAGTAAATTTGCTTTCATAGGAATTATAATTTTGAGAGCGACTTATAGATGTTATGTGTAACAATGCGTGTGTGCGGCGGCGCCCCCGCGGTGATCGCCGCGCGGACGTGACAACATTGACGCTAAAATCAAGATTAAGGGAGATTTCCACTACAGCAAAATAAAAATCTACGTATATTTGAATTTGAAATATAACTATGCAAGTAATACAACACTCACTCATACAACGGTCTAATTCAATAATATAAAAATCTATTTGGGTTAGTTACTAAGCAATTTACTAACATAAATTTGTAAATACCATAATTACCATAAAATATATTTTCCCTTAAACGTAACGTATACAGCTACTTTTACTGTCAACTAAGTTACGTTTACAATTCTGAACTATTTTTACATTTCTAGATTTAAGCCGATGTAGTGAAAATCATCCTTAACATTGTCCTCGTGACTCGCAAGGAAACGCTAACTGTCCCAACGGGGGCTTTGTTTCGTTCGTTCGTAAGGCAAATATTGGTCTTGGGCTATTGAGGGCCGTTTGCAAACACTGCCCTACTGGGTGGCGGACAACAATGCGCTTCTTGGTAAAATTCGTGACACCACTCCAAATATAGTGATTATATCCTAATTGTCTACTCGCACCTGGGCCTTTATTTAGTTTTTAACTGGAATGACATATTTTAGGTGGGCCCGGAATCGAACTGTAGGTGGTAGTTAATTGATGGCCACTCGTTAGGCATGTTATACATCTCGCGAACACCAATGTTAAGATCTACGCAGCTGCTAATCTCAACCATTACTTATTTTCGTCACCAACCCTTTTTCAAATATGAAATAAGTGGGTTTTAAATTTTAAACACATGTGAACACTTGTTTCTATAGTTAGAAGTTAAACGATTTTGAGTGTTCCAAGTAACACTCCAAATAAGTTGTAAAATATCAACTGATAAGTTTTTGTTGCCGTTGCCGTTAAACATTTCTGACAATAGAGTCTTAAAAATCTCATTTTTTTTGTGTTTACTTCACTATTTTCGTTCGCTCTACTGAGTGATTTTTAAATTGATCTGAAAATTCTGAGAATGCTTTTTTTAATGCATATACCATCTACTTATATTATTGTTTATGCTTGT
Organism: Papilio helenus; assembly: GCA_026546675.1. Lineage (NCBI taxonomy): Eukaryota > Metazoa > Arthropoda > Insecta > Lepidoptera > Papilionidae > Papilio > Papilio helenus. The sequence goes on from JAOCNA010000007.1 coordinate 2,312,583, forward strand.
ACGTAATTCGATACCAAATGTTTTGGTTATCCTGTCCACATTGAAACAACAAACGAGATGCTAACAATTTGGATTTCTCAAATAACAAAATATAATTCAATTCATACATATTTGTTGCTATACCTACCACAATAAATACAAACCGTTTCCTCGACATACAGAACATCGTCTTAGTTGAACGAAGGATACCTTTTGTACTGTAAAACATTTCAACAATGACATCGGACGATCCCTTTTGGCCAATGTTTGGTTAGCTGCGCAGGCGCATTGTCGACTCGGAAATCAATTTACGATAATTGTCGTTTATTATGAAATAAATATGATTCTTTATCCAGTTACCTTTTGTCATCTTGCATGCCTCTAAAAGATCACGTTCCGAAGCCATAGCTATTCAGTTTGGTGCATTTGGCGTGAATAATTTTTATATTCCGCGAAGAAATGCAACCGTGCGTGCAAGAATATGTATTAGGTAGACATTTGACAATAATTATATCAATGGATGTCCATATTCCAGAAGATATTAGGCGTACGGAAAAGGTTTTGTCATGTAGTGATATCTAAGAATGTTTTCTCAGCTTTTAAGCAGCTGTTTAAAATACATTCTTTGTTGTGCTTAGTTATTTTGGTATCAAATTATGTGTAAGAATTAGGTTGTCATTTACCAATGTAAAGTATTTTAGTTGAATATGTATTCAAGATTTACCTATACCGCGTACAAGTAACTTGAATAAAAGGATAACATGATTATTGCAGTGATCTGTAACTTTGTAAGCAGAAAATGTCCCAGATAAACTTAGTATATTAGAATAGTGAATTTTTATAGTACATAAGGCATATGCCTGTAACGTTGATATGCCCATAGAAGCAGAAGAATTGATTGTGCCAGGTTAACTTTGCTTATTGACGTACGTTAAACTTTTATCATAAGATATTGTAATACTGTTAGGGGTTTCACTGACACGTATTATACATAAATTTATAATTCATGTAACAGAAATGAATGAACAATAACTATTTTCAAAAGTATCATAATAACATTCTTTTGTTAACAATGAAGATGAGTTCAGAATTTTGTTCGAAGTGTTTAAGCTGAATTTGTCTCCACTTTGATCGCTAAATGGGCTATTATAGCATCCTTTGTGCTCTTCTGTGGTTATGCTATACAGGATGTTTAGTTTTTACTTCTTTTTATAAATGCTAACATTATTAAGAGATTAATAAATAATCACCAGATCTTAGACTTATAGCAATTATTGAAATATTATACCAGATGCTAATGATGTTACGTTTTAAACCAAAAAGGTATTTCGTGTCGTTCTATTGCTAGCAACATTATTTAAATGAATACTGAGAAATAAAGAATTTATGAAGTAATGTAGTCGCATAAATACTCATTAAGAAGAAAGGATGTGACATTACTGGTTGCCAAGTTTTCTTCACATCCTGCGAGCTTATGCTCTATGCAGATACGGCGTATTGCCCAGTTTCACTCCATACACGTGTCACGACGCATAATAACCACATACTCGCATCATTAAACCAGCCCACGAGTTACCGAGTCAATTCAATCAAGGATGTTTACGACAATTTTTAAAATCTTTTACTTGTAAGTCATACTAAGTTGTTAGAAAAATTTTGTTTATGTAAAAGTAAAGTTTCACGACGAAACTATCTGTACAAAAATGTATTCTATATTATATCTCCCTTTTTTTCAAAGAGAGAGGGAGATGAAAATAAGTTTTTATAGTTATCAAATAGAAATATAAAATCGAGTTCAAACTCTTGAAGATTTTTTAAACATCCTGTATTCTGACAAAAGAACCTATTACCATCAATATATCAAGACATGAGGTGACGTTTTACGCATCAACGCATCCTTTCCATGCGCGATATTTAGCGTGAATACAACACTTTGATTTCAATACTATTACCAAATAATGACTTTACTTTTGTCAACTTAACATTTTGCGACTACACAAAAGATTCTTTTATATATCTTTCTTAATTGAATTCATAGAGCGTGATTAACTTCATAGTGTGATATAAAAAAATGCCACTTATTTATCGTTTCAACTCGCATCTCTTAAAGGTTAGAATTTTTTTTTACAACTAAACGATTAAGTACACGGCAGTAAGTAAAACTAAATATGTGTACCTATTATATTTTTAAATAACAATTGCATACTTAATTACAGTCGCAAGAGGTTTATTTTATTTAATTTATCTTTTTAATTAACTTCAACTTGTATGTTAAATATCTTGTTATTTAGTTTATGACATACATAATATTTAATTATATAATTAAACAGAAGCAAATAAAAATGCAAATTTTTATTATATCATAAAAGTTTATAGCTCTTTTAACACACTCAAAATATTTTTGCAATAAGTAATAACTCCTTTGCTCATAAACAAGCAGAAAGATGTCACATTTGTTTTATATTTAAATATTAACATAATTTTGTTTTGGGTCAGACGTTTGGACTATAGGGACGGATGAAAAGAGCACGGCAGAAATGCGAAATTGGACCTTTAGGGCAACTCTAATAAATATGTATTACTAGGTAAAAGAGACCTCAGATTAGTTTTAAATTCCCTAAAGACTCAGTATTGATTAATTGGTAGACTTAATAAGAAGTGACTTTAAAACAACGTATGATAGATCTATTCAGAAGAAAAACAAAAACGAGGGATTCCAGAAATTGGTAAACAGAGAACAAATGAAGTATTATCATATTAAAATACTTATGAAAACCGTCATAATAACGTAACCTTTAAATGGGCACTACATTATTTTTTTCAACCAAAGTCCACGTGTGCGCCTCATTGTTTAGGGCCCGTATAAAATTATGGACCCGTCGGGTTTGAGATTCAACCCCGATAACATCTCGTACCTATTCAAGCTCGCGACTTAAGATCTTGGCCGATAAGGGCATGTACACACTATTGTTAGGAATGGAACGTGAAGAGCGAATTTTGAAAAATTGAGTGACGGTGACTGGAAAAAAGGAACTGATTGTGGACCAGAGAGACTGGATGTCAATCAATGTTTTTGTGTAACGGTACACAGAAATTCTATGGTTATTTTAAATTATTCGGGGAATCCCCGCTGAGGTACTAAATGCACTGCTCGCGTCTTTTGCAGAATTTTGCTGAATCAGCTTTCTATAATGTTAATTGAAAAATAAATGATTAGGTGTAAATGTGACGACTGTGCAAGCATGTATTCACACACATAATAGCACTAAGTAAGAAAACTGAACTCTAGTTTTCGAGGTTCTAAAATACCTCAATTGAGATTAAAGAATTACAGTATAGTTAGATTCAATATTGAAAGCGACCAAAGTCCTAAACATTAATTTTTGGATACTGTCATCAATCAGACTTTTCCGTCGCATTCGATAACAAAAAAAGGATTTCTGTTTAGCATTTTAGCGTAACCCACTCGAAGTAGCCGGAAACCATATGCGAACAAATATATCCAAGTGGTGGACTTTTTTTTTCAATAAAACCTTTTTAAACAATTTTTGTTTGGTTGAATTTATTAATGGTTACTATGTCTATTGGAACTTTTTCGTTTGACAAAAAGGGATCGCGGGTCCATACGATTTGAATCGTTTTTATATACTTTTTGCTGCAGAATGGATGTTTTTGTTGTTGAATCGTGAATAGTAATAAATGAGTAATTTAAACGGATAGAATATCGCATTTGTGTAAAGTACAAAATATAAGAAGTCAGATTTATGATGCAACAACAGTGACGATCCACAGACGTATTAAGTACATAAAGTTATTATATGTGCATATACGAGTATGAGTACTAAATACCTATTTATCTTGTGTTGAAATCTTTGTCTTATTGTAGGTGTTACATTTGGCTGGTTTTTTCGAGTTCCATTATATGTATGCAGATATCTGTAAAGAATTAATAAGGGGTGTGCAAATATCGTTCGAATATTTCGTAAGCTTCGAATATTAGCGCACCCCTAGAATTAATACTTATAAACAGTAATTATTAAACCAAGGATTATGATTTGTAGGTTTTTTTATGGCTATTTGTTATATGAAAGTAAATTCATAACAAGTAAACTATACTTACAATCGTTCGCATTTGAAAGGGAATCAATACAAACCGATATATTGAACACAACTGGAAATACAATTTCTTGCAGTCGCATTCAGGCTGCATACAATGCGAATCCATTGGCCCCGAGAGCGCCTTCCGAGTGTGCCCTATAAATAATACATTACACACCTTATTGTTGAAGATAGCAGTGTAAAGCTTTAAGGATGGATGATCTCTTAAAATAACAAGTGTTTGCTTCAATGATTATCAACAATGCCAACCTTTGGCTGTTTTATAAAAGCCTCCTATAATCCTAAAACTAAAACGTCACATTTAATATCACCATGCCGAAATTTGAAATTTATCTTTAATAGAATAAAATTCACATTTGAGTGTACTTTAAGTTGGGAAGCGTTTTAAAATTTTTATAGAAGTTTGAACTGTAATAATACATGTTAGAGTTTATTTTTGTGTAGAAGTTTATCAAATTGTCGAATTTGGATATAAAATAAAATGTGCGTGAAAATTCAGGGCCAAGTTGGTTCACCATAACATAAAGAAACATTCGTCTATTGAGGGTTCGCCGTTTAAATGGTTTTACACATTTATAATACTGGCTGCGATAAATAGGTGGCTTTGTTCGCGGAGTTTCATACATTGTGTCGATCATATTGAATGAAAATAATGCTTCTAATTCTATTTCAATATTTGGACGATGAGTTATAAGTGCACTTGGTGCGTTAAGTTATCATGTTAAGGATTTAAGTTATATTGATAGCTGTATGTGCTTACAAAAGGTTTAATGCGTTAGGTATTAATTATAACGTGTTTATAAAATCTTATTCCTTACGTATGTTAAAAAAGATATACAAATATTTCACACAATCTTCTATAACACACTCTCTACCTTTGGCCATAATTAAAGCTCTTTTAATTCAAACTAGCTTTCGCCTACGACTCCGTCCGCATGGAGTTAAGAAAACTAAAGTAAGTAGCTTATGTGTTCTTCCAGACTATCCTCAACATATATGACAAATTTCATTGAGATCCGTTCAGCAGTTTTGGCTACAAATTCTAACAAACATTCATCCATATACACTTTCGCATTTATAATATTAGTAGTTAGTAAAAAGTAAAATTGTAAAAACTTTAAAATACCATTATTTCACTATTATTCTCATGGTTCGTTTTTTTCTGTGGAACGGAATAAATAGTATCCTATGTCCGTCTCCTGGCTCTAAGCAACCTCCTCGCTAATTAACAGCCATATCAGTAATGCCGTTCTTGAGTTATAAATAGTGTAACTAATACAACTTCCTTTTATATATATAGATTTTATCTTTCTTTCGCAATGTAATTCTAGGTGTACTTATAGCTACGGTATGCGGGTCTACATTAATAACTAATTGAAAAATAAAACAAAACGCTTAACTATAGAGAGGTGTCATTGAAAAATTCCTTCTGGTAATTTAATGTCGTATCTCTACAAGAACATGATTAATCTACCAACGGAATTAATTCTCCATTATGATTACGAAAAGGCGAGAGGTATGAACGTGGAAAAAATAATCAATAAGCTTGTTTTACACTATTATTAGTCTCAGCTGCGAGTGCCACGCCCTCTACCAGATAATGACTGTTAAGACAATCTACATCACCTGCTTTAATATAGAAACGTATTAAAAATAAGATTTGTTACCGCCCAATACTGATTCCGCCCAAACTTCGTCCGATTTATTCATAAGAAATGTGATTAGTTTTATATTTAGATGTTTTTTGTAACGAATGTTTTGATATTAAGATGCTGGTTGTTGTTTTTGTTAAATTTATTATGATGATTTATTGTATTAGATTTACTTATAGTTATAAACTAAAATGTTAATATAGACATGTTGCTAAAGATTTAATTCAAATTAAAAAATGAACTAACTAATACTGGATGTATTACTAAAGCAAATCTTACTAATACATTTTATAAATGCGAAAGTTTAGATGGATAGTTTTAGAGTTTGCCACATAAACGACTGAACGGATCTCGATGAAATTTGGCATTGATGTAGAACATAATCTAGAATCTTTCACACGGACTACCTGCTTTTGTTTTGTTACTTCCACGCGAACGGAGTCACAATCGAAACCTAGTACCAAGATATTTTTAAGAGTGCATATCTACAGTGTAATCCTATTAAATTATAAGTAACGATAAAATACATGTTTTCAATGTTCATTTTTAAATCGGCTTTTTATTTTTATTTTTAACTGAAATATCTAAATTATCAGTCTGTTCTAGATAACAATGAGACAGAATCTTGCAGCTTGAAATCCAAGATGTCCGCCCACGTAATTAATTCTGAACAAATTGGTCAGAAGTTACTAGTCAAATAGTTGTGAAGAGTAACGCCCAGGGTCTTGTTACCACGCCTTAACACGCCTCGCAAAGGTACCGACGGCAAACAATTAAAAATGTGACATGTAAATCGTTTGGTCAAGATTGTGGCCCTTTGTTAGTATCACTTCTTTTTCTAAGGACCCTTAAAGTTAGAGTGGAATTATTGTTATACGTTCGTGTAATTTTGAAAACCTGCAGGACGATCGTGTTTTTTTTCCTAGACATTACAGTCTTTGGTACTTTTGGTCGCGTAAATGTTACAAGATGAATTAAAACGGATATTTATGCGTACGGTAAGATTTAAAAGAACTTAAAACAGCAAAAAGTTGTTATAAAAATTTCAGTATAAGAAGCTGTATTTACCGTGTTTCGGAAGTAAACATGGCTTCTGCGAGTTGCCGCTAAATTTCAACTGGGCTCGCTAATGACGCACTGGCAGACTAAAATGTTTATTGCATGCTAATGAATACGGTGAAAAATATTGCGTACTCCCGCGAAACCCCACTGCCGCGCCGCCCGCGCCGGTAGTAAACAAACTTATCAGCAGACCATTGGTAGGCGGCTTTTAATAATAAAATTGTAGTTTGTAGGTTTACCTGAGTAATCCTGTTGATTTTAAAACTATGTAGGGTCAATACCATAATAACTTTAGTATTAGCGGTACACAAAGAAACACATTCTCTTCTCTTCTGATCCTTATTTAACTTATTACCGACAGCGTTGCAGCCAAAAATACAA
>JAOCNA010000007.1:2443195-2453915 GCA_026546675.1 Papilio helenus
TTTTGTATTTTTGTATGTATTGAAATAACTCAAAAACTACTGGGCCGATTTTAAAAATTCTTTCACCGTTAGAATAATTTATCTAGTTCTTAACATAATAAAGCGTAAACACAAACATCTTTGTTATGTAAGATGACAGCAATCACAGTATATTTTTAAGTAATTCTATTTGTTATAGAAAGCCCTATATTTCTGCCACGCTATAGGCTAAATTTTTTCATGCTATTTAATTTAGAGGGAAAAAAATCATACATGAAATGTGAAATCTTGCGCATGAAGCCGCATGGAAGCTAGTATTTTATAAGTACGACGCGTGTGTGATTAGACAAGTACTGTGAAATGCGATACTGTAATTAGGTTACCTGTCGTGTAATTAACACGATCATACTGGGAGTGTTAGTTACACGCTAGTCCTAGTCTACATGGCACTAATTACACTAAAAGTTTGTCGATCAGGAAGGTGTGACCCGTAAACTATTACTAACTAAAAGATAAAGATTGTACAAGCTTGTACTTGAGATGTTTGCTATTTAATCAAAGTCAACATACATGAACTGAATAGCTCAATTATATCTGACAATTACAACTGATCAGTTAGAACAGAGTGTCAGCAGGCTTTATACACAATTGATTTTCTCTTCAGAATTATTCACTCTTGTCTCACGAACATTTTATACAAGCCATTCTATCCTATTATGGTTTTATTATAATAATTTACGAGCGATTCACCGTCTATTCACTGCGGTCGGCTTTGAAACCATTCTCATTATAAAATTCTTGCGGACACGGCGGTTGAGCACCGAAATTGCAAGCACGATGTGCTGACAGGGACTAATTAACTAACCAAAATAGTCAATCCTACTGTGCACTACATTTTTAAATCTTATCACTTACACATAAGGTTCAATATAATTAAACAGAATGGTTTACATGACAAAGTTTTATATTTTTTGAATACGGACGATTACTTGGTATGGAAATGTATGGTAAATATTGATTTGAACAAATTAAAACCACAATCCTTGTTGATTGGGAACATGAAGTCATTCGTCCTTATTTGCTAATGTGGTACCGTACCAATGGAAATCACGTATCTATTACATTTAAATAAGAAATCTAAAGGCTTGACACATGTCTTTGGAAGAGCTAGCCATCGTAGACGCTTCTTATGTTTGCCTAGTACTTCAAATTATAATAAGAAAATATTCTAGCATCTTTCTTTAACAAAATTTCAATCGCTCACAAACTCACCATCTTACTAATCTTACTAATGTTATAAATGCGAAAGTTTGAATGGATGTTTGTTAGTTTGTTAGAGTTTGTAGCCTAAACTGCTGAACGGATCTCGATGAAATTTGGCATAGATGTAGAGCATAGTCTGGAAGAACACATAGGCCACTATTTTTTTTTATTTCACGCGGGCGGAGTTGCGCGGCAAGCTAGTAGGGTAATATTAGGGGTTTTAGTGAAATTTTGCTGTTAAAAATTATAAAAATTCTAACTCACCCTAGGTGTGGGGGCGGATGCTCTCGCTTTAGCGAGCAGCCGTCTCGCTCTATCGTACTCTTTGTTCTCACTCTCCAACTTGACGGCTGCGAGCCAGATCTCCTCCGAGTTGGGGTTGGCTTGGAAAGCCAACGACAATATACCTCTCGCCGCGGGCACGTCACCTAAAAAACAAAAATTAACTCAATTAAACATTAGCAGATTTTTATTAATTTACTAATATTTCTTGTAGGTACTCTAATTAAGTTCTATTCTTGTGCTAGGAATGGTTTACGACTATAGTCGAAAGGCGGGATTCGAACCCTCGATCACGTGATCGGTAATCTAGATCCTTAACCTATATATTAACATTTTAACGTCTGTCAGATTGTAAGCTGTATGGCAGTGGAGGTTTTAGATATCTTTCAGTATTCAGCCAATTCTAAATAGCTTGAATCCACAACACAAGCTAAGAAATAAAAAATTTGAAGAACGGAGTTCTACATAAATTGGTGATCTGTCAGAGTAGGCGAGTTACCTGCCAACCACTTGGACTTGGCCCCCATGAGCCAGAGCACCTCGGACTTGGGGCAGTGCGCGACGGCGCGCTGCAGCAGCGCCTCCAGGCTGGCGCGGCTGCCGTGCTGCTTCTCCAGGTAGGCGGCGCGCAGCCAGATCGACTTCTTGGAGGGGAACACGGACAGCGCGTACCCGTAGATCGCGCGCGCGCACTCGTACGCACCTGCGTGCGCGCACTGCGCACATACAATCATGTACATAAATCTGTTATCTTACTAATATTATAAATACAAAAGTTTCATTGGATGAATGGATATTTAAAGTTTGTAGCCTAAACAGCTGAACGGGTCTCGATGAAACTTGTCAAAGATGTAGATGATCTGGACGAATACATAGATACATAGGACCGAAAGCTTTTATGTAGTATATCAGCAAACATAGCATGTTTTTAAATATTTTTTTTCAATAAAACCCCCTTCATTTACGACACGCGATAGGCGATATTTTGACGCTATTTAATTTTAAGAGTGAATAAATTGGAAAAAATGCCATGCGGGAAAGGAACAAAGACTACAAGCCAATCAAAGTATCAAGGTTGTCATGATGACGGTAATTGTTATCTAATTGAAAAGACCTTCATTGTCATTTATCCATTTGAATGTTGAAATTTGCAATTGAAAGTTTCACAAATGTAAACCATAAAATAAAGTTTTTATAATTTCATGCGGATGAATCCGCACGGGAACAGCTAGTTATTTTATATAAGCAATTGTATTAAAAGTAGTTTATGTAACTATTAACTTACAGCTTCTGCATCTTCCATCCAAGTATGTTTTTGATCCTCTGGATCGATTCCGTGTCCAATAATCGCCCGTATTATAGCCTGGTAAACAAATTTGAACTCTAATTAGTTTCACATAGAACATTTATTCATAACAGAGTTACATACAAAACGCATGTAATTATAATTAAAAATTGTTCGCGCGGGAGACGCTGGCAACACTGGCATATGCCAAAAACAAAAAATAACGGCGACGGACAGATCGCACAACGCGAATACGTCCTTTGAGCCGATTGTTTGGTATAAATGGTTTATTGGGCAATATAACAGAGTTTTACATAATACAAAGACAAGTATGCGGTATGTGAGATCATTTCGTCGCCATTATTTTTCGTTTTTGGAATATGCCAGTGTTGCCGTATTAAATTTGTTCATACCTGACAAGTGTGTACCGCTGCTGATTTTTCTGCCTCCATTGCTTCTTTGAACCAATGTTCTCTGTTTATCTCCACACCGTTCGCGCTGAGTGATGTGATAGCACGGTCTATGATATTCTCCACCATGTGTGTGTTGCCTAATATAAGGAAATCAACACATTATTTTCATAGCTAGAGAAGTTTGCTAGATATGACAAAACATATAAATTCAGTAAACCATTCAAAAACGATATTTTGCATTTCTTTTAAAAAAACAGATATATTTTGTTACTCACCATGAGCCTCTTCTAGTTTGGATGCAGTCACCCAAATCTGTCTGTCCGTTGGTATATTCTCTCGGGCCTTGTTCAATACTTTTCTAGCATTCTCATATGTTTCCAGTCTAGCTAAAGCTAGCCAGAGTTCCACACTAGTCGGGCAACATTCTACAGCACGTGATAGAAGAATACGAGCATCTTCTGGATTTTCCAATTCCACTGCTGCTTTTCAAAGACGAACCGAATTCGGTATATGTTCTAACGCCTTGCGGTAAACACGACGTTTCGCCTGTTAAAATATGACACCATAACAAAGTGCTACTAAAACATCGAAAGAAAAAAATAAGCAATTCTGCCAAAATTTCTTCTGCATCTGTACCAAAAAACCAACTAGATCTATTGAGCAGTTCTGAAAATACCTTAAAAAAACTTCCATTCATACATTTATAATATTACTGAGATGCAAGATAGAGTTTATAAATTTGTTTCATATAAGCTTTTTACAGGTGAAGGAAAACATCGTGTCGAAATCGGCACATATCGGAGAAGAAATTCAAAGATATGTGTGAAGTCAACCAACTCGCAGTGGGTCGGTGTTGACTATGGCCTAGTCACCCCTTACTTGGGTAGTCTCTGACCCCTCAGTTGCTATATGTTTAGCGAGGTGGTGATGAAGTTTTTTACATGTATCTTGTAAATATACTTATTCTTAAAGACATTGACACTATATTTCTTCTGTCTGACACACTCAATGCCGACTTGGGGCCTGTCATTAGCCCTGTGAGTTCACTGTAATACATTTTTAAAAATCATAGTCGCAATCATATTACATTTACATTGAATGGTGAGGTAGATTATCATGTTACCTTGGCCTCCTGCTCCAAGTCAGCAGCTTTGACCCATATCCTGACGCTATGAGGTAGGTTCCTGGCGGCGTGCGCGATGACGGCCCGCGCCGTGTCGCGCGGCTGCAGCCGAGCCGCCTCCAGCCAAAGCTCTTCACTACTCGGGTTTACCTCGCAACCCTTCATTATCAAGTTCCGGGCGGATTGCACTTTACCTGATGAAAATATTATTTGTTGGTACATATACATATTTCACATTCACTGTGCATATGTTTAATACCTGGGATCATTTGAAAAAAAGTTTATATAACGTGTATAACAATATAATAAAAAGAAACTATTTGTACATCGGTATGTAATAAAAAAACTCAAAAACTACTAGACCAATTTCAACAATTCCGGCACAATAAGGAAGCTACATTATCACTGACTGACATGGGCTATATTTATTAATTTTGTTTTTAATTTGCTTGTATCTAATAAGTATAATTAATACAATGCAGTTTAACTAACCGCAGTATAACTTCACTGTTGTCAGTTACATTTTAAAGTCACCATCAACAAGTCTTTGTCCCTATGGATGGACCCTATGGGTCGGCAGAGATACTGCTCTTCCATGCATCTTTATCAGTTGTCATATCTAAATTCATTTCATAAGTGTCTTCCAGATAATCCATACATATTTTCTTTGTTTCACTTTGAAATAAAAAACAACTTACCTGTTACTTCTTCCAATCGTGCACTAGCGATCCAAGCTGGTGGATGGTTAGGATTTGTTTCTCTCACAGATTTCAGTAATAGACGGGCTTTTTTAATATCATTGATATCACCTCCGTAAGTCGGTATCATAGATTGCAGATCAGTTAAGTAACCTTTAGGATCAACAACTGTCTGTCCCGTGACTGAATCAGATACTTGAGATAATTTTACAGTCATCAGTGTGTTCCTCGCTTGACCAATCTTTCGTAAATCCAAATCACCTGTAAAGATATGCTTTTGAAATTTTTCTTGCTAGTTCAATGAATAAACAAATTAAAAGGTCCTCTATTAATTTTCAAGACTTCTACTTAAAATTGTAAATCTTTTTTGATCTTACTTAATATTATAAATGTGAAAATTTTGATGGATGAATGTTTGTTACCACATAACCACAGAAGAGCTGCAAGGGTCTTAATTAAATTTGGTATAGGTGTCTGTCCATAATACTGCCTATGTTACTACTACTAAATATGTTTTTTAATCCTATGTGGACAGTCACTGGCAACAGTTGTGTTTTTATTAATTAGGTGTCAAAAGACATTACAAACATAAATTCAACACTGCAGTCTATTTTAAAGCAATATGACTTGTGTTTGATATTTCTCAATGTTAAAAAGTTGAATAAAGATGTAACCTGAGGGAGTAAGCATTCCAGGTGTTGAGACTCCTGGCATCATTGAAGCAAGACCAGATCCTGGATCTATAGAAGTACTAGATTCACCACCAAGATTCCTTGACAGTACACTATCAGGTAATGGAGTGAACTTCTCAGCCCGAGGATTTCTCTGCTTTCTATTTCTAGCATCACCCACTTCTGGAATTGCTGCCCATTCTTCTTCTGTAACCACTTTTAGTTCTCTCTTTAAGTCTGAAAACTGCTGTTGTATTTTAGGTCTGTAAATTACGAAAATTAAAATTAAAACTACAATTAAAAAGTTACAACTCAAATCAAATATTTTATTATATTAAATATGTATTGCTTTGTAAAAGATTGCTTTAGAGTAGCTTTGAATTTAACAAAATCTAATCACCTCTCTTGACGATATCTCTCGAGATCTTCTTTAAGACGCTTCTCTCTGTATTCCTTTCTTTTTTCATCCATTCTTTTGTCAATAGATTCATATATAGCATCTGCCTCAGCATCATCTTTGTCATAAGGATCCTGAATACAAAATTACATTTAATAAAATATTACATACATATTTTCACACAAGCATTGGATTAAATAAGACTAAAGATTAAGAATAACTTTTAAAAAAGTATACCTTTGAGAACAACGAGCCACTGTATCCAGAAAATTCATCGTAATTGGAATCATTCAAGTCTTCATCGTCATCTTCTTCTTCTGTTTTCTTACGTTTTGCCGCCGGTGGAGCATGGCGATCATCACTAAAAACCGAAATTTCCGTTTTGTATTCCAGTAACACAATTTAACTTACATAAAGAATAATATACTTACGAAACATCATTGGCGTCTCGAGCCGGTCCAATGTCCGAACGTGTAGTAAAGCCTGTAGCACTGAAAAATTAAATAACATTATTATGGTAATTTTTCAATAGTATTTGAGAAGAAAGTATAGAAAACCGTACCCTCGACCAACACCAGCGACATAACCTAAGGGAGCAGGGATCCCTAAGAAATGTTTTTTGTTTTTATTAACAAATGCCTGTGGTGGTACCGACATTTTGGCATACAAGCAAGCGTTTGAAGAAAATTTCTTGTATAAACGAATAAGCTAATAAATCCAAAATATTTATTAAATTCACGGTAAACATAAATATAACGCTAAACTGTCAAACTGACAACTGACTGACATTGACACAGTCTGATTGACAATGACATGGAGATGTACTACACAGTATATATCAAAGAGGATATAAAATATGGTATTTATGGCATTAAGATTGAATTTTCATTTCATTCAATTTGTTTTCCTATTCGATTTGATTTGCACAATAACAAGGCAAAAGAAGAAAAATTTAAATTCTCTTCTTTCTACTCCGTCAGTTTTTTTCGTTTTTGTATTCGTCGTTGAATGTTGCCAGGACAAAAGAAGCTTATAAGAAAGAAAACGAAAACAATGCCGTTGCTAAGCAACGGCGTGTTTGATTGAAATTGTTGAATTTAAAGTAAGATCTTATGTTTTGGTTGTTATATTATCGTAGTTTTACTAGTGTAATCAGTGACAATGGCCAATAATTCCTTAGCCAGTAATGGACCTACCAGTGAAGACATACTTAATGAGGAATTTTTGCTTATTGAAAAATCTTGCGAAACTAAAGATAGTGACGATGAAATAAGAAACATACTCAATGAATTAAAAAGACTGTCTACAGTTAAGAATAAGGATACTGAAATAGGAGAGGATGTTGAGGACGTTGATATGATTTTAAAAAGAGCGGAAGACATTGCACATGAGACCAAGAATTTGTTAAATAGTAGTCCAGTTATAAGTATACCGAATGGTGTTTCATATAGTACGATGGATAAAGTACCTCAAATAAAAGTTACAAAGCACGTAACCAACGAAAACAATATTGAAACTGACCATAAAGTCACTGGACATCAGAAGGTAGGGTACAATTTTATTTTGTAAAATCTAACTATTTATGTAAATAATTACGCTCTCTCTTAAAATTTGTGGCTCAATCTCATATATGTTTAAGGGTTATTTAAAGGTTCAACAAATTAAAATTAAATATTTCAATCAGTTTAATTGTACAACTCTTAAAAATATCAGTAAATACAGTACTATTTATTGTAAACATTTTCAAAATTAATAAATATATCTTACAAACAATTAAATGCAGCTTATTCTAAAGTAAATTATAGTTTAGCAACTTGTGAAGCTAATACACGCAGTCCATTCAATGATTCTCTTGCTACCGGTTCAATAAAAGATGTGGGTAGAACAAAACCATAGCGACCAGTGTCACTTAGTTCTATTGTGAAAGAATATTTGATCCCTTGACCCTTTGCCCAATCATCAGAGCCACCAGATGCCGGGTAAAGTAGTCCACTTGAAGAGCCCACTTGGTATGATGAGCCTCGAGTTTGTCTTATAGCCTGAAATTATTAGAATAAATTTAGTTTTGTACCTTTTAGCATTGGTTAAATTTTTTATTGACATTTTTATTTATCTATAATTTCTATACTAATATTATAAAGTGGAAATATCTGTATTATTGTATGCATTTAATTCATGTAAAAATGACTGGACCTATTTTAAATAATCTTCCACCAAAGAAGTTGCGAGCAACAGGTAGTTCATAATAAAGATATTATGTTGAAGGCATTTCATTATTATTAATTTTGAATCAAATGTTTTGTCTCCATTTTTATATTACGTGTTTTTGACGCGCAACTTACCGATGCCATCCTGTTGCCAACTTCATCCAAGTCCTTGTAGTCTGGAGGTACTGCGTTGTCATATCCCCAAGGATATAGAAGGTACTGGCCGTAGCTATGATATGTTATGTACGCCGTAAAGTTCGCCGAACTGCTCTTGATGAAGTCCTGCATCATTAAAATATATGCAATATTTTTAAAGATGTTCATTCTAAATTTGGTAAAGGTTGAAATATACGAAAAAGCATTTCTTTTAATTAATTGTAAATGATGACTATTTTTTTTATTTAGTATATTCAGTATATTCGATAAAATTTTAAGCTATCAAGATAATTGAGTACCATTAACATCGAGAAGGAACAAGTCTCCCGTCTCTCATGTCAATTCTAATTTATTGCACTGTTATTTGCCACCAATTTTAAATTTAAAAATGTCCATGCTCAAGTGTTGAGCCGGAAATTCAATCGCTCGTTAAAAAGTTGTCGATGTTGTTCAATGACCTCAACTTATCCCCTTGCATATTTTCTTCGTAACCCATAAAATAAATTAACCATTTACACATGGTGTAATAGATAAAGACACTTAAGATACTGGTGTTATGTAAAATGGACATTTCACATAATGGGCAAAGTTAATTCTTTCTTAAGTATCGTTTATGTATTCACCGATAACTCTTACGAGTAGACAACTTATCTACAGTTATTCTGTTAGCTCGTTAACCACATTTTCTCCCTAAACACCTATATTTAGTATGTGTAACTTACCGATAGAGCTTTCGACTCCGGTTCAGAGAAAGCGCTACTGCCGCGATAGATTTCACTGCATGGGTTGCCGGATGAACCTTTGCCTCCCCATCGATACCTGTACATTTATAACAACAATGAGGAACTTTAAATATAGATAGGTGCTGTCGTAACCACCTAATAATTGTCGTAACCACGTTTATTTCATGATTTTGTATTATAATAAGTGATACGCACCCGAAATTCCTGTTTAGATCAGTTCCTATACAAGTACGTCCAGTAGTCCTGCTTGGCTTCTTGTTCTTTCTCCAAAGACGGTCAGATTGGTGAGTATATTCATAACCGTCAGGATTCACAACAGGCAAGAAGTACCTAAACAATAAATACGTATTATAATTGATGCATTGTACAGTTTTAATTTGGTTTGATGAAAGGTGAATATGGATTTACCAATCAATGTTCTTGATATCATCAGTCTCTACGTCGAAGTTTTCAGCGAATTGGTTAATAAAATACGTGACAGTCGCTGGACTGATCCATTCCCTGGCGTGGATTCCCCCGTCAATGAATATGGCCTTATTTGTTGGTTGGCCATTTGATATTCTTAAAATCTACAAATAAAATGTATATTAGATAATTAATGTCTCCATTGAAATTTACCACAATGTTTGTTACATTTCTCATAAATTTTCCGAAAAATATAGAAAACCAACCTTCAAATCCCGCCCTTCATAAGATTTGCCAATACTATTAACGCTGACAATTTTCGGATATGTTTTAGCCAAGTAATCCATAAAGCCGTGAATATCTTCCACTCGGTGATATTGTTTCCATGTCATACGGTGACCTAAGAAAACAACCAAATATGCTCAATTTAAAAATTGTGATAATTAGGGATTTATTGGCATACTCGCAACATGCGAAAGTATAAATTATCCTCATACAAAAATACCACAAAACATTCAATAAAAGGACTATGAATTCCACAAAAATTAGGACAACAAAAAAATTGCAGTAAATAGTTGTGATTATTAGTTACGATGAAGTGAAATAGACGCATGCGACGAAATTTTTTCTATCCGAAACATAAGAAGACATAATTAATATAGAAATAAACAATCGTTAGCCCACATTAATTTTTTTTTTCGGTATTTTATGACGAACCCCAATTCGCATACGGCCAATACTCCAAAGGAAGATCTATAGAATTGTAACCCAAGTAGGCACCTACCAAACTCGGACGACGATATTTTGCCCTGTAACGCCAAAAATGGTAAGCTCTTGCTGTAACAAAATCAATCGATTCTAGCTCACCTTTTTACGCAAGTACATAATTACATGTCTACAAAATATTGAAATCTTTCACAAACCTCTACGGTTTTGAAGTTCAACTTCATTTGGATCAAGCGCAGGGTTTTCCTCATTGATTCTTTGTTGTAAGTCCTCGATCACCACATCAATCGGTATTCTCTCACGCTTGAAAACCCCACTGCGTATGGTTTTCGCCTCACAGCCTCAGTCAGTTGACCAGCATCATCGTATCCG
>JAOCNA010000007.1:2467899-2479110 GCA_026546675.1 Papilio helenus
TGATAAGGCTATTGTTTGGACGGAAACGATATCTATGGTAACCGAAATTTAACGCAAATTTAAAGCAAAGTTTATAAAAATTTGAGTTTCCACTTACTAGTTTTACTATACACCTTTACAAAAATTTACCATTCCTCTGAATGTCTGAAAAGATTGGATGTCTAAGTTGGTTTACATATAAAAAAATCATGTCTCAAGCCTTCAACTTTGCCTTTTATGCCACATGCCTGCTCAACTCGGGCAGAAGGTGACAGTCATGCTTTTACTTGCACTGATGGAAAATTATTTACTGCTGTTTAAAGTGGGATGTAATTCTATTCATGTGAACATAAATCAACTTTTAGTATAGATATAACATATATATGTGGATATTATAATTACATTTTCACAATCAGTGAAGTTGTGCTGTTTAAGTAAAAAAGACGTAATTTTTTTTTTAATGAGCCATAATTTTAATTTTATAACCTACTAGCTGTGGCTTGCAACTTCGTCGACATGAAATTAAAATTGCAAAAAAATATAGCCTATGTTACTCAGCGATACCATGGCTTTTAAATGGAAAAAGATTTTTGTAAATCAATCTTACTAAACAGATTTTGACTTCTTTCAGTACATACAAAAATAGAAATCTTTCCTCTTTATAATATTAGTATAGATCTATGATCTATGTATTAGATTGTAATATGCAACCAAACCACCATTTTCCTATCATTAACCATTAGAAGAAATATAACTAAATTATAGTTAACAGTTTGTGACTCAAAAATATTTAATTTAAGAACAGTTAATATTAGTATTACTTAAAAAGTAACAATTGTCCATTCACCTTAAATTATGAACATTATCTACATAAGCATTATTTATCTACAACATATGTTATAATATACATTTTGTTAGTGGTAGTACTGATATAACTAAAGCTTATATATATATACAACAATACATGCATTTGCAATAGACATATTAAATAGTTTTGACCATGTACTAGATTTACAAATATTCTTTATAAAATAAACATGTTTAATATTCAAGATTTGATGATTTCTACGATCCATATAATGCACATTCAAAAATATTATGTTGCAAATAAGCATAATTGAAAATAATCAAGTGTTAATTTTATCTTTGCAACATGTTCAATAATAACAAAAGACCAAGTAAAATAATACAATGATACATTCTTAGCAAACACAAAATTAAACCTTACAATTATAAATAAAGAAAAACATATTTACTTTCTCATGCTGGTAACTAGGAGTGTTATGTGTTTTACTCCTGTACGATGGTAAGATAACTCCGAAAGCACTGTTGTCACCGCTCCATATTAACCTGGAGTACACACTTGAGCCCTTGCCGCAAATATACATTGCACTTCCACTGATCACTCCACTTGATAAGCTCTGACACAGCATTACACCTTCTTCTGTTGTAAAACTATCACCTAAGTACACCCCGATTCACATATCTTTTTTGATATAACTAACAATTCAACATCACAGTAACAATTCAAACATATTGTAACAGTATCACTAGATATTTTAGTTAAAGCATTGTCGATATAAGTAACTAAAAAAGTTTGCACAGATGAGGTCGCGTGTCGAACAGACGCCGACCACGACGCTACCAAGCCGATGTAACTTTGTCGTAAATACCTTCCAGCTGTTTATTCAACGTTTCGAGGTGGTCTATGTACAAGTCCTGGTTTGTCCACGCGGCGCGAAGTGAGTCAACGCTACTAGAGTCCAATTGATGTGAGGTCAACACCACTCGCACTGGACTCGTGACGCCATCGCTCGCGCTCGCCGTCTCACCATGCCGATCTGTCTCCTCGGACATTGCACTCTTACAATAATGTTAAGATGATTCTGAACTGTAATGAAACGAATGCCATTAATTCCGTTACAAATATATAACAAGCATTAGCATTTTTATCCGTTATCAGAAACCTGTAACAATGACGCAAATAAACCTGCCACAACCAAAGAAGTATACTCACGAGTGTTACTTGTGTACTAATATTATAACTGTTATACATTAAATAAAATTTTAAAAGTAAATAAAACACTATAAACTGTTATTTTTACTCGTATTTTATAAAGAAATCAAGCAACTCCTACACATTCGACGCCATTTCATCACGTAGCACTTGTTAATGTTGCCAGATGCAGATGCCACTTGTCATCAAAGAATATAAAATGAGTTTGCCAGGATGATGCTCAATGTTTACTACCAATATTTTGATTTTCACTCACTATTTTTTTTGGTTTATTTGAATACTGATTACTCTACTTTTATAATTTATACACCAATGTAAGACTTTTTTTATCAACAAGTTGAACTGCCGCACTTAATTTTTTTTATTATTTCTACCCCGGTATGCTTTAGTAACTATTTAACCACTTAACTTGTAAAATAAGGTTGCTAGTATACTCGTAAACTATAGTATCTCTTTCAGTCTTATCTTGCACCATGTATTTTATCAGTTAGCGTCAGGACGCAGTTAAAAATGAATTGATGAACTTAGGCTATCTTAGATTTCCAAGGGAGTACGACTGATGTTGATAATAGTAATGATTTTCGTAGGGATTGAAAAAATCAAATTACTTAACATTTGATTTATTACACTTCAAAAAGAATTATAAATATTACAACAACTAGTTGCTAATAAAAAAAACAATAAGCCCGTCAAACACCTCGCTCGGCAATAGGCTTAGGCTACAGGTCACAATGAATTTAACATAATATATGCAAACCTGTATACATAAAAGCATACATCCTTTCAGTTGGGCAATTAAAACAACTTTACAGATAAAATAAAACGAAAAGTCATTTGTAATTTTCTATTTAGCTTACATCTAATTAATTAATACTTAACATCAAATTAATGTTTAACATTAACCGATTCTATAATTACAACTGTATATTTAAAATCTATCATTGATTGCAATTGGAATAACTATATCACAATATGTACAAAGGAATGTTTTGATAATATTTATATCTATTAAACTGTCAATAAGGCCGCCACACTTCTTGATTGGAGGCACCATATAGTCCATGTTTTACATCATCTGACGCTTCACAAGTTTGCACAAGTCCGCTCGTTTCTCCTGCACCTTGTAACTCCGTCGTTATAGAGATCCCGCCATCGATGTCACTAATTTTTATTTCGCTAGGGATGTATTGTTCGATATTATGTTTATCGGTAGTGCTGTGCAAATGAACGTGTATTTGATTCTGATTGACGGTTGAGTATAGATTAGGTAGGATCATTTGTGGATTTGGACTGATATACGGCGTGTGTGATTGCAAGCATGTTGGATTGTTGTTTATATTATTGTATTGGTAATTGTTGTAATTATAGGTGTTTGTTGGCCAGGAGTTGTAATAGTTTGGTTCGCATCGGGGCTGTGCGGCCATAGGTGTTGATGTGTGGTTGGTCAGGGGTGGCTGGTTGAGATCCGCTATCGCCGGGCCAGGTAAGCTTGGACTGCTCTTGTAGCTCGTGCTCCCCGTCTGGAAGCCGCCGTAGTCCGTATGACAGAGTGGCATTTCAGGTAATACTGGAAACAAAAATTAACAATTAACTATAGACATTGGTGTAAATCAAAGATTCGGAAACTTGATTATCAAATTAATCTTGAGTATCAAATACTCAAAAGCAGTTTTCAGTGGTCACTAAATCAGGGGCAACTTTTATGCGATCTTACGTATCTTACATCTCTTGGTCTTGAGTACTAGATGGCGCTCAAGATAGCTAATTCAATGATTAAAGTGTTAGATGGAACTGTGTTCCATGTCCTTTCAGAGTTGTAATGATTTAATTAGGCGTAATTTACCTGTAGGTATATGAATGGATGGATCCGGCTTATAGTATGGAGGTTGCAAAGGTACGCTGCCGTACGGCGGGTAGACACTAGCTGTAGAGGGGTAACCAGTGTTCCACTCACTCGCACCGAGAATATTACCGCTGCCTTCTGAAAAAAGAAAACACGTCGTTTTAAGATACTGAACGAAATAGTAAAAAATTAGTTTAATTGATGAAATTAATATGGCTTCGAAATTGGCCTGAACATAGCAGAGTTTAGGAATGATTTCATGCAAAAGTACATCACATTATCTCGACATTATAAAATTAATGTGTTAACAAGATTAATTAAGAAATAATATTGTAACATTCAATTAAAACCTTGTTTCTTTAATTGACAAGACATATTGGGTCGTCTATCGGCCATTGTCAATGACGGATTTTTAAATGGAGGTCACGTGTGCGGAACTAGCGCCGCTCACGTTTCGGGATTGCCGGCTGATTCACGCCTTAGCGCTATACAACGAAAGTGGGGTCAAGTATGCAACAGAAATTATGCATACAATGGTTATATGATCGATGTTACCACTGTTATGGGTTCGATGTGCTTAAAAGTTTGTAATGGTATCCACGAAGGTCGACACAGTTATCTACAATGGTTTAAAAATTTGGTCAAGGTCACTCTATGATCGACAAATGTAAGGGCCATCATGAGGAATCCACAATAAGTAAATGCTTAAACAACTATGCGTAGTAATTAATATGTTAATCCCGTTGTCAATCGTTGTTAATGTTAATCGGCGTTAACTTAACGTATTGACGTATAGGTAATTAAGTTGGCAAATCAGTTAAAAAATATGCGTTAGGAATTCTACCTGCGTCGCTTAGCGGAATTTGTTCCGATTCTAACATAAGTAACAAATTCTTTGTAACAATATGAATATTTTATTATTAGGAATTTTTATTAATAAACTACAATGGGAAACAATGTTACTTGAAAGATATAAATATATATCGCAAAAAATAATTTAAAAAACTAACTTATGTTATAAAATATTTCACAATAATATTTAAATTAATAACGAAAATTCACGGAATGAAACATTTTCCTGTTGAACAATTGACTGATAAACACACGAAAATGTACAGACAAAACTTGAATTTATTCATTTTGCGTTTTGGCATAAAATTTTAATGTCAACCAAAAAAAAAAAAAGAAAAGGTTAATGCACGACTGGATTTTTACGATTTTTGCGGACACTTATGAATATAAACTTTTAATTTAAAACGTTATGTGTTTGACGATGTGACATGATAAAACTTCTAAAGTACATTTGAGCAAGTACAGCAAACACCATATTTGTAGTTTATTATAACTTTTTTTTTGTTAAAAGAGAAATATTTTCTGTACGAGATAAAAAAAAAAATCTAAATTACGTGGTACTATTACAAATACAAAATTCGTATGGACGGATATTTTTTACTACGTATTTTCAAAACGGCTTAACAGATCTCTATAAAGCACAGAAGTAGAACATAGCCTGGAAGATCAAATAGGCTACTTGCTAAGTTTTGTTTTTAATTGCGGAAGTCACAGGCAAAAGCTAATCTATACTACGAGTACTATCACAAAGAGGAAAAATGTATTTATTGAAATAAATGAAAAACTAGTGGGTCGATTTTAAATTCTTTCACCATTAAAAGGCTACATAACCACTGAGTAACTAGATTTTTTATTATTTTCTTAATTTCACACGATCGAAGTTCCACATCTAGTATACAATAATTTAACAATGAAATGAATCAGCAAGAGTCAATTATTGGTGACGTTTCAGATTCTAGAGTTCGCAATGTATACGTGCCACACCTCGCGTCCCCTTCAAATATACATACAAAGCTTACAACTTACAACTGACCGAATTAACATAATCAGTTTGTTTTAAACGTTGACTAACTGCATACAAATAACACGACTATATTAAACTCTATTGAAAGAGTTATAAGGTCGAAAGTAATTAAGACTTGCAGATTACTATTGTGTTTTTACTGCAATATAGTAAATCCTAGTAACGTAGACATCGAATGTTGTGCTCAATTTGTTGAGATAATTCAATGACTTACGCAATGAATCATAGTAAGCATTTTTATCCTTACTGGTATGTTTACATTGACGTTGACATGCTGTGTGTACATTGACTTGATCAATAATATTGTGTAGTAATAATATTTGTTCATATTTAAACGTTTGAGCCCTCATTTAAGTCACTTGCTATTTAAAATTTATAAAATTAACATTTTTCAGACCCGCTATAACGCGGGTGTGCAGTGGTATGGGGCTCCTGGGCGACGGACCGTAGAGGGCACCAGTCACTGGACGTACTATTTTTAGGTAATTTAGACTGATTTTTGAACCCTGGCTCTCAATATGCTTAAGACATGTTGGCAATAAATCAATTTGCATTATAAAAGTTAACTTCCTACATAGTTCCTGTCCTATTTATGTAAATGTAAATAAAAAAATAGTAACTAGTCATTTACCTGCAGTGACGTAAACGAAAGACAACGGTATTTCCCGCATAAATAATGAACCGCTCTGATATAAAATGTTCCGATTGAAAACGTAGAATTATAATTGTAATGCGTCTGACGCGTTACTACCGTTATTGTTACGATTTAAATGCGACGGATTTTCCACAAACGCATTGAAATTTGTCATTTTTAATTGGATTTTCTGATCCGTTATAATGTGAGTCAGAACAGCTGGTTGCTTGCTAATAAATAATTATGTATACTGATTTACAGGTATAAGTATAAATTATAGTTCATTTGTTTTTCGAAAAACTTGAAACATTAATTAGGTTTCTGTATAAATGTTGCCATGCTACTTGGTAACCCATGGTAACACTGACACAGGAGTAATTAACTATAAAACTCACCGATTATTTCGTAAACAGCCAAGGTCATGTTGAATACGTATCAGAAATGTTTGGTAATAGTGAATCGCTAGTTCCGAAATAAAATTCCCACTTGACAATTCAACTGTGAGTCAGAAAAACGAAACCATGTGTACCTAGTAGTTTGTTTTGTACGTAATATTTGTATATTGTACATAAAAAATAACTACAAAAAACCTCCGGCGCCTTCAGAAGACTAAAATTAATTTTAACATTTTTCTTTACAAAGATGTATATTTAATATATTTTAATACTTTAAAATACAGTCTGCATGTTATAGTATTACAATATATTATCGAAACAACGAATTAATCGGTACTATTTGAAATGCAAAAGTGTTTTCGCTAATGATTTTCAGTGGCGCTGGCGCGCGAGCCGGCTTCGAACCTGAACGAATCCACTTCATTTTGCGGTGCGGCCGCTCACCGTTCCTAATTTAGTGCGCTCGTACATGAAATTAAAATCGTTTAAATGTATAAATGAGATACGCACTTAATAAATATTTAATTAGGTGTCTAAATAAAAGCGCGTCGCTCGTGGCCGCGGTGCTGCGGTCCGATGCGATTTTGTCATGAAATTATTCCGCGTTCGAAACTCCCCATGACTTTGACGTCGAATTAAAATGTTTGATTAGATTTTGGAAACATTTTCATCGTAAATTTTGCGTAAAATCGATAATTAATTCTATAATTATAAGGTAAATCGCTTATTTACTTAATGGATCTCAAGATGATCCCAATTCATATACTTACAAAATAACATATACTATGTGTCTTTACCCTAATTATTTAATTTAATAATAAATTAGGGAATATCAATTTTAATTTATTTCTATAAGGACGTTACAGAAATAAATTTTGCATGATATTTATTTAATAATAATTGCCTTTCACGCTGCTTTACTTTCCTGTTATGAAAGCTATTCGTAGCTATAGCACAGACAGGGCGCCTAGGCCTGCCGCTGACGTGGGATAATTACCGCCCCCCAGTTCTCGCACACTTGCCCCCTCTGCCCGCTCTCGACGTAGGTAATGTCATATTAACATCCACACCTAGGCCGTCAAAACATCGCACCGTCGCACCAACCTCCCGTTTAACGATATCGCAATAAATGAAAACAACAGAAGCTTAAATTATGTTCATTTGAAAGGATTATCGATACAGTATTTTGCGTAGTGTGGTTTTTATTCGGAATCGATTCTTACTTTGGAACTAACAGATGTAGTCAGTTCCCTGTGCTTCAGAGGTTTAATTAAGTATGCTTTTAGTGATAGATCCTTTTTCTACTAATTTAAAAATGAAGTGATTCTCAATTCGTCTGTACATTTTTTATTACTTCATGACTCCACTCCTGGTTGTCAGGTATGGATTTAGGTAAAAAGGTCTCTAATATTTATAATCTCTTGTCAGGCTTATATTGTTGAGTTATCTACAGGCCTTACGTGTTTGTATCAAATTTGTTAATGATAAGTATATTTTTAAATTTTTAAAACGATTAAAAACTATTTAGGCGACGCGTTGAAACAACATTAGCGCGTCAATTGAAACTTGTCGGCGACAAATACGTCTCTCGGCCAATCAAAGGCGTTGATTAGAGGGGCAGGCAGTGGGGGGAGGCGAGTAATTAGCCTCCTTTGATCACGCCGCGCCTGTTCTTGTTACACACATTTCATGTACGCAAATCATGTGGTAAACAATTACCCTAGCTGGTGTTACGTTCAACACTATAGTTTGAGATACAGAACAAATTACGAACAACACTATGGCATAAATAGTCGTATAAAACAAATCAATTGCTTTTAAAAAACTACTAGAAAGAAAGACCTGATCCCGTAATTTTAATCTGACCAAAAATAAAAAATATATTACTTTTTAGCTGAAATTTATTTGTTTATTTTCCAATGCAGGCCACTAAAGCCTTAAAATAACGAATTGATAAAAAGAAATAAAACCAAGCGATCGCATATTTCACTGAAGCTTTATAAATCTCAGTCGATGTAAGAATATTCTCACCCCTCGCGGGATCTCGTCTCGTTGTTTTGTTAGGTTTTTGTTGCTGATCATTTACATCGTAACTCGGCGTAATTCGATACCTCCTGCGCTTGACGGCCGAGTTGACGAGCCGATGAAAACGGACTGACTACCGATCATAAAGGGAAATTGTTTTAAATACCGCGATGAAAGTTATTTGACATTTTAACAGTGCTACATTGTATTAGATTCGATTTCAATTTCGTTATTTGTATATTTCAGTATTTAAGTAAAAATTAAAACATTTACCTTACAGTATTTATTTAAATATTGTTATTCATCAAGAAATGTATTCATTTCTACAATTTATGCATATTGAAGTTATGAATCTCAAACGGTAACATTGTCTGGCTCAATGCGTCAGATTCTTAAGACACGTTCGCTGTGGATAATATAACTCGCCGGTATTCCGTGTGGGGCCACGAAGCGAGCGAGCGACTTTTAATTGTAGTAATCTTTTAAAATGAATTTAGATGTTTTGTTACTAGAAGGTATTGATTACGTGTACTATTATCAGTGATATTAATTGTACGAGCAAGTAATGAAGCTGATACTTAAAAAGATTTAATAAAGAAGTTAGTACATATAGATTCTCGAATTAGTTTTTTTTATTTGAATTTATTAACTTATTAATTGTAATTTTTTTTTTATATAAGAAATGGGGCAAACGAGCAAATATTTAGGTACGAATGCGAAGAAGGAGTATGTATATAATCGTGGGATTTAAATCTCTACAACCAAAGACGAACAAGATATTTTTGTGTCAAATAAATGATAAATTACAAATATTTATTTTGATAAACAACGTCACTTTAAGTTACATACTCTAACTTATAAGTAAACGCATACTTTATGGCCCCACCGAAGGTATTGTTACACGGAATGGATCCAGGCGATTGACGATCGTTGATACAGCCGGCCGATCGCGTAACATTATCCCCGGTCCACGCGATACGCGAGCTAGCGTTACCTATCACATCTCCTACCTACAACCTATACGTACCTCTACTCACACTCCGTAAAAACGACGATCAGATATTATTTATCATACGTAATGTTGCGGAACTGTCTGAACTGTTTTATTGATTTGTGTTTAAACATTAACGCGTCAAACCATCGATCGTTGCTTTGAAAGAAGAAATATAATGCTAAGAATACAAGGAACTGGCAAACATATCGAAACCAAAGGGACAAAATATTGTTTGTGACAAAACATTTTTTTAGATGATTTTTTTAGTATCACTTTAGTTTACTGATGTAATAAAAACACTGATCCCGAATGCCTATTTATTTAGGTATTCATTTTCCAAGGTTTTCTTTAATATTTTGAAGATTTAAAATCGTTGTTCTGGTCAATGTATAAAATAAGTATAAGTACTGTATGAATGGTGAGAGAGACTAAAGTGAGCGGTAACCCTACTTCACCGTAAGCTCGTGGGCCAAGTACTCGCGTGCCTTCTCACGAGGATAATCAAATCATTGTCGAGTCAGGGGACACGCGTGTACTTATTTACAGCTAGTCTACGACATAGCCTTTCTCTGATATGTTGCAATAAATGTTAACTTAGAAATTTATTACTTTTGTAAAATTATCTTTTTCTTTATTCGGATATGTGCACTACCATAAAGTATGATAGTATTTGTAAAAGCTATTTTGTATCTGCATTTTTGGTTGTCATTTATTTTAATGTTTAAAGGCATTTTAATGTAGTTAATGTCAAACAATAAAATTTGTTAAAAGTTTTTAAGGTTGTTTTTCTTACAACATAAACGTTATTAATTAAAGTTTATTACATATTTTTAAAAGTACATCTTATTAGGTTTTTTCGTAAACTTCGAGCTAATGCCAGGCGGTGTTCGTGTAGCTTACGATTGTAATTGACTGACGAGAAAGGTTTACACATCGTAAGTGTTGCAACACACGATTACTAGCTACATCCCGCTCCTCCGCCAAAGGATTAGTGCGAGCGAAGGGGAGCGCGTCTACACGGTGCTATCTGATACGTATTTTCCTCCAAAGGATACGGCTATACGTGATTCGGTGCGTTTTTTTCGTGGGTTGAATTATTTGTAAGGTTTCGTTATCGCTCATTACAGTACAAGCGCGTATCCTGCCGCGACCGCAAATGCGCCGCGTTACACGCACCTGATCTCGAAGATGCAACGATCAGCTCCTATAATGCTTCAATTTGAGATACGTGATCGCTACTAGCTCTATGTTACTTACACTTTAGGGATCCGCTTTGAAATACAAATTATTTATACCTTCGGTTTGAATTGATTTGTTTTTCTTGGTAATTCAAGCCCGATAAACACCTTCAAGGACGAGGCTAGGATGGTGTTTGAGTTGGCCGACATTTGGTTAAGAAAGAAGTTAGATAATTGAGTTTTGTTAATTTTAGACTTATGGGGCGTTTT
>JAOCNA010000007.1:2545681-2562967 GCA_026546675.1 Papilio helenus
GGCAATTGTGGTGAATACTCGTCTGGCAATCTGGTTACACTTCTCTATTATTTACGATCAGAGACAATGTAGAGGTTGATTTCTTTGATATCTATGGAATACAGGAATATAAAGTCATTCTTCTCTTATAGGGCGCATACCTTGGATTAAACTATCGCACAACTGTTTAGTCCCGCATTGATTGCTATGAGCTTACATGGAAGTACGCACACATCTCGATTTTTAGTTGTGCAACTAAACAGTTGAATTGCCTGTGAAACAATCGACAATCGCACAACAGTTGTGTCATAGTTTAGTCAAAGGTGTGCACCCACTTATACGAAGAAATCATGAACTTCCACATGTGATCGCGACTTGATTACATAGAGAAATACATAAAAAATAATACAAGAAAGAGTTATGAATATAAAAAAATAAATCTATAGAAACATTATCATAATTAATTCATTATTTTGAAAGAAACATGTCTGCGGAATGTGCAACTTTGGTACGATTTTCTTTTGAAAGGCATTTATTAGTGTAAGTTGTAAAATGTTTGAAACCACTCAATTCTGAAATACCCACAGCGATGTTAGCGCGGCCCGCTACAACCTCATTCGAATTCGCGGCCTCACCTGGCGTTAAATTGAATAATGTCGAAGGCGGCTGGAAAGTTATGGAAATGTGGAGAAAAGAAATGTGTGGCCTTTTCTTTTATGAACGTTATCTATTGATGTATGTAAAACGTGCATTCTTGATAGTTTACATTAATTTTATTTGAAATAAGTAAACTTTATTAAACGTAGTTTGTGTTCAGCCGAATATTGAAACAAATCTTAAACAAATGTCACTATCTTTTTTTTTATTGGAATTGGCAGTTTAAGAGAAATATATCATTTAAAACGCAGTTACATATTTAAATGTTGTTTCAGTATTGGGCCGTTAATCGTGATTTTTTTACTCTTACTTAAACATAAGAAAGTAATATATTAATGAGTTACAGGAAGTCTTATTACAATCGGGATAATTTTCAAATCATCATCTCCCCTACTACCTACTCCCGTAAGTTTGGCACACCGGGTTTTCGTCCTCCAAATAACTCTATCATCCTTCTCTCAACATTATCTCAGTCATCACTCCCTTCTTGATCGACACCTTTCACTCAATCCATCCATCGGGATAATTTTCAAATATAGGTAAAAATATGAAAAAAAAACCTGTTACACTAACATTATTACTTATGACTTTAATTAGCATAATTTACCGTTTAAAGAAATTCTAAGCCAACGAAAGCTATTACAGCCTTAAAAAAACTACCGTAACGGATTTTTTTTATGTGCGTAATATTCTAGTTGCACAATATTTACATATCTAACTGTAAACTACGGCGAAAGCTTTTGTTAATGGCCGTAAAAAATGCTTTACTTTTGGGCTCTACTTTTTACCGATTCTGGAGCAATAGTTTTATGCCGGTTGCTTTTACCTAAGCAAATAAAGATATTTTTATATTGCTTAAACATTTCGCAGATAAAAGAAACAAAACCGTTACTCGATGCAAAAACGTGCTTTACAACTTTCCCTGTAAGGTTAAATTACTTTTTATTACCGGTCAAAATATCTACAAATATATTCGAGTACTTAGAAATTGAAGCAACGACGATTTAGGTTTCGAAACAGAAAGTACAGAAGCTTTTATTATGCACTAGTTGGTTTTGTTGATTGAACGTCACGAAATTTTAATTCGTGTTAATTTAGTTATTACAACAGTGTTCCGATAGATATTCTTCAATAATCAATTAAGTCCATGATTTTGGTAGTAAACGTTAGGTCACAAGACGCCGGCCGGTTCTCTAAGCCCCTCGTAAATCATAGCAAACATCTTACCCCTTACCCTTTGGTTACGTCGGCCAGTGTCGCCCAAGTGTCGTTAATTGGCGACCGGCCGGGGAAATTGGTCCGCTGTGCTTGCTTCCGTGAGTTAATGACTAGCGGCCCAGTGGATGGACGCTAAAACCCATTTAGGAGTGTGCAATTTGTGTATGCAACGAGGGTTAGCCGACTCGATTCGGTTTGACTTATGTCTATGTATGTAAGCTGTTCATTTAAGAAGATGTACAATTAATAAGAGAGTTTATATGAAGTTTCTGAAATGAAAATTAGAGTTGTAAACTGGAGGTAATTAAAAAACAAAGCAATTTTAGAACAAAAGACGATTTTTAGAACAGGTAGAAATTTCTTATAAACTATAGCGACAGTAGCTTTCGTCCAGGCAACAAATTTTTACGATATTGCTCTATTAAATAGAACAATATTTTAGGTTCGTTTTATACTTTTTTATTGCGGCTGCCTTTCATCGCGCCGACTTGAAAGAAGTTTGCTATTGTCCACTTTCTTTCCGAAATTTCGTTCTACAAACTTAATGTTATTGAATAAAAACATTTCTCGGTTTACCGTAGGCTTTACAGATGTTTTATGACTTATCGAGTCCGAATAAATTTGTGTAATAAAGTGGAGGAACGCAAATTAAGCTTCTTCGAGTTTTTCTCAGTACCTATTTATTCGTTTCATTAAGGGGTCGAAATATTTCGTACGGATTTTATTTTTTTCTCTTGATTCGGTTCGGACGGAAGGAATGGAATAAATATTAATAATAAAGGAGGGTTTGCCTTCCAAATTACGAAGCGGAGGCGTAGCGTGTTGACGACTCCTAATTTGACGTAATTTGCATAGATTATGCCGGTTCGCTGAGTGCCAATCTTTTTAAGTGGCTTCCTCTACTCATCTTGTGTTCCTGGCCCGGCCTTATAAGGAATTTGTTATTTTTTAAAGCGGTCTGCGCAAACATTTCGAGCCCTATGGAGTTGGTGGAAAAAATTAAAAGTATTTTGCTGCAATGTGTTTGAAATAAGTAATATAATGTTTTACTAAGTCTGTTTTTATATATTGTTTCTATAAAATGCATTTAGGTATTAAAGTTTTATTACATCTAAAATAACTCTAAATATCAGATGCATTTTATGTTTTAACTGAAAATATTTTTTTTAAACAATAGAAATTCACGTGACGTAGAATGTACAATTTGTTATTATTGAGTTAAGCGTAGATATATCCAAACTCAAACAGGACTGGCAACCCCTCATTGTAAGCCAACATTATCTCCTGTTATGTTCCGATATAGCGAAGTTTCGGGGGTCGGGGGTGCGTAAATCAAATTTATAGCCTTTTTATACAAGCATTAAAATTTTATCGGCGTGATTTCTTTCTGTGCCATTGTCCAGTCCAGGTTTGACATCCCCTGCTCACTGTTAAGTGCCGAAGGCTAGGGTTTTATCGAAAGCATTACAAAAATATATATCAAATATGATTAGTTACTAACGTATAATTCGATTTTAGGCCAACTGCCTTTAAAAATATGTTATACTGGCTGTTGCTCGCGACTTAGCCCGCGTGGAATTAAAAAATATAGCTTATGTTACTCACAGATAAACTACCTTTCTATCGGTGAAAGAATTTTTAAAATCGGTCCAGCAGTTTTTGAGTTATTTCAATACATACAAAAATACAAATCTTTCCTCTTTATAATATTAGTATAGATTCCATCTCATAGGGCACGGCAAAAAACCGAATAAAAACGTTTTAGACGAAAAAAAACAGTCTTCATCTTGAAAGTTTTTATTAAATATTTACCTATTTCAACATCGGTTGTATGCAAAGAATTACATAGTATACTAATTGGAGCACAATACTCAATTAACCTCGTTTCGAGCATACGGGTATTATGGACATAGCACGGAGTAATATTTTGCAGGTCCACTTTAGCATACATTCCCCTACACGGGCATTAGAAGTGGATCCATTTAGAGTTTATTTTTTTTTCACCGTCCGATCCGCCGGGGGCAAGGCAAACGGGGGTGTTAGCCGGGTCTTCCGCTGAAACGGCTGAAACAATAAAAGCAAGCGCCGAGCCACGCCGGTACGGTCTTATCGATATGTGTTGTCAGCGATGGCGCCGCGGGCTGCGGGCGGAGTGGGCTTTAGCCGCGATTTCACACGAAAAATGCACAAAAACATTTGCTGTTATAAATATATTTAGTTAATTGAGGTCAATATAAATAGATTATCTTACTAATATTATAAATGCGAATGTTTAAATGGATGTATGGATGTTAGAGTTTGTAGCCTAAACGGCTGAACGGATCTCGATGAAAATTGGCATTGGCCCGATGTAGAGTATAGTTTGGAAGAACAAATAGGCTACTTACTTTTGTTTTTTTATTTAATTCCACGCAGACAGAGTCGCGGGCGAAAGTTAGTAGGTTTTAAATCCTTATTACTAAAAAAATATGTTACAAGTCAAATAAACAAAAGAGCTAATAAAATTACAATGATTAAAATTCTGATTTGTCATCCTTGTACCTATTTGTTGGCCGGGAATTAATAAGTATATTTAAATTATTTTACAAAAATGTTTTAAAACAGTCATCGGAGAATGAAAATAAAAATAATAAACCTGAATTATCAAACCGGGAGCACGACTCGACAGTACCGTATCTTCGTTGCTTTCATTAAACGAATGCGTTCTGTACGTGTGTAATCACTCGCCCATTGAGTCGTTCTCAAACAAAATTTCAAATTCAAAATCCGCTCAGTGAGGCTTGGCCGTCTGGCCACAGGTTTTTAATACGTCCAAATAGGAGGGCCGTAATGCATGGACTCTCCCACCAAAAAGCGAATCATAAACTCGACGCCTGCGAGATGCGAATCAAAGCTCGACATAATGAGGAGCCTCTATTCAATGCCCGACGCGGATGTTGCACTTCTAGATATGACTACAAATGTTTACGTAATACACAAACTAAAACATATGAAAATATAAATCTAGCTTATTTTCATCAAATTGTTAAATTCTAATTATCTCTATTATGCCTAAAAATCAAAATGATGGATCAGGAAAAGTGTTTAAATCGAATAGATTATCTTGTAATTTGTTACTTGTGTAAATTTTTGTCACAAGAGTCATAACTCCTTAGGTCACGAAATGTTCATTCATATGTTTATTAATATTGTTCTTATAGCCTTTATATTAGTAGGCATATCTAGTATAAACAGAGAGGTGACTTGGTTTGGTTTGTTTGAGGAGCGCACCGACCGCGGGGGCCCGGCGAGGGGGGCACGAGCGCTGCAATCAGCTAACCAGATCAGTTCGGGCGCAAACACAATTGATAGCAGCTAGCCCCCAACACCGCCTTATAACCGACCCTTTACAATTTGTTTCTTTGAAACATCCGAGTATTACTCTATGTTGTCATTTGTTACGGAACACGTAAGTTTCAACTGCAGTAAGAATTGTATTGTTTCATGTTATTTCTTTGACATGCTAGAAGATCGCTGATTATCTTCAGCAAATTTATTATTATTTGATGTTGGACACATGCATGTGCATATTGTGGATTCTCTTACGTAATAAAATTATTGTGTCATCTTATAGTGTAAGACATGTGGTTCGCACGTTGTACGATTGTAGACGGAGGGTAAACATTGCCGCAGATTAAGTAGTCATTGTGTTTGATGTTTGACGTTTGTTGTCGTGTGTTTGTTTGTTAGTTTGGATTTGTAATAAAATTCCGTTTAATTTGTCAGAATCATTTTTATCTCCCGAATTCTACACTATGTACAATTATACACTTATTATTTCTAAAACGCATATTGTACATTTTTTATTAATAAATAAGTTTAACAATATTTACAATTTTACAATGCACTATGTAAAAAGATGTTTACAATTATCAGTCATTTTCGAATTTACTTCTTTATAAATGCTACGATTTACATTAAGTACGTATTATTTTCATTAGACTATATCAAGAAAATATTATAAACTTTAATAATAATCGATTAATCATCTCTATTTCAAAAAGCTTTAACAATGGGAAATAACAATTTATCTATTTAATACACTTTACCTATACAATAATGACTTCATAGATTTCAGAATTAAAATTAACCGCTCTAATTTTACTACATCTAACAATAAATATCTGATCTCTATTATTTACAAGCTCATTATTTATCACATTTCACAACGTCTCCATCTCGAGACTGAATATAATTAGTCACTGGAATTTCAATATGGCCGCCACACTGATTTGTGGGAGGGTATCGTTCCATTACTGATTTTTGTTGATGTCGGACTTGTGGACAGCGCCCGTGTAGTCCTCGCTGAAGGTGCCTTCAAGTCGTTTCGTAGCCTCGGCCTATCAGACACCGTGGAGTCCGCAGCTTGAACCTGTTTCATCTCCTGTAGCTCTACGTTAGCCGGCCTTGCGGGGTGGAAGGCTGACTTAACCACCTCAATCGGCTCCTCGTCCGATTCGTCAGAAATAGCCTCATGCGTTGAGTTGACTTCTGATTTTGAATCTGCTTTAGATCTCGGACTGGCGTTGACAATACTTCTAGGGCTGCCGCTTTGTCTACTGCTCGTTGGAGATAAGCGAGCGCTAGACGTATCCATAGATGAAACGCTTTGTAAATGTCTCAATGCTTCGTAAGGGTTTACACCATTCTTGAGAGCCAGCTCAGTTGGTAGAGATTTTAATGTCAGGTCAGCAGGATGCGGTGCGAAAGGCAGAAGTCCATTCGGTGGTAAAAATGCACCAGGAGGAGGTAGCAGCCCCGCTGGTGGCAGGTTGGCCATCGCCGGCGGGAACGGGAAGAGTTCCGAACCCGGTAACGTGACAGGCGGAGTAGATATCGGAGCGACACCTATGGAAAGAAAAAAATCATTAGAATCAATTTAAATTTGTAATGCATAATAGAGCATGCTCTCTGGTCGTCCTTCTGTTGCCCGATTTGCCAATATGACGTAATATGAGCTACGAGCCCTCGGGGACGTTCAGTGCCCGCGGGCACTCCGTCGATTCCCTGAACGACGAGGGTGCATAATCGTACTAAGGATAATGTACAATCTGTAGGCGTTTAAAGGCTGCTACGACGAAAGGGATGTTTTTTTAGTCCGATATCGTGAGGGTGAGGGTGCAATATTTATTTATCCGAATGCGACATAGTTCTTTGCAATCTAGACACGACATACCGCTGTAATTCAGCTCGATACATCTCAGTGTGGAGAGGAGGCGCATTACCGATGCGGGGCACGCGGCGAGGTGTCGTGTGGCGTGGAGAGTGCGGGGTGTACAGCGAGCTACAAAGCGCGCTGCGTCGCGATAAGAAACGCCGCTATCTCGACAGCGGGCGGACAAAGAGCTCGAAACGTGAAATTTTCATTAGCCGTACTCAAAAAGTTCCCGTTTGTGCGCGAGCTTTGATTCTCGAGAGCGTGTAAGAGAAGCTCGCGTACATAAAAAGGACACGACGGAGGCGCAGATTGGGCCACAAAGAGCTCGGAGGTGGTGCAACGTTCGTGTTTTGCACTTTTTATATTTGCAGCAGTGGCAGTGGTGTGCAGACCACTTTAAAAGGCATCAGAGTAGGAGGGGCCGTAACTAGGGGGTAATTTTGTGAGGCGGGGGCCAATATCGGCGTCGCGCCTGATTGAGGTGATCACGGTCGTTGAATTTAACTCTGCCCAATAACTGCTTGAAATATAGTACTAATTATTGCACAATTAAATTCAGGACTCCACAAAAAAGGAAGCCTTTTCAGCAGATTTCTCATACTATATCTATACTAATGGGGACTTAACATCTCTGAGTGCGATAGTAAGCTAAGGCCGCCACTTTTATAATTAATGTTGACATTTTATCTTATAATGCCCTAGCGAATTGCCAACATTCTGGTTATGTTATTGAATAATTAATTAAATAGAAGCCAGAGCGAGAGTTTCGTAACTATTTTTAATTATTCCCCGCGCTCGTAGCCATCTTGAATATTTATCCTATATGCGTCATATGGTATGTTAATTTGCTTTAATATCCTTTGAAAGCATATAGATATATTTCATATACACCGAAGTCTGCAAGCGTATAGCTTAAGTGTTCTATTTTAATTACTCTTTAAATTAAAAACACAGGACTACCTAACATCCTATTTCAATGAATATGTACCAATGTTATTATTTCTATTTAAGAATTTAACAGTAAAATTAGCATTTAAAACACGTCAACTTACTAATATTATAAATGCGAAAGCTTAGATGGATGTTTGTTAGAGTTTGTAGCCTAAACTGCCGAACAGATCTCGATGAAATTTGGCTTAGATGTAGAGGATAGTAGGGAAGAACACATAGGCTGTTTACTTTTGCTTTTTTTAATTCCATGCGGACAGAGTCGCGGGCGAAAGCTAGTAGTTAAATAAATAGATAATGAAAGCTCTCATTGGTTCAATTCAATTTCAAAGAAAGTCGTGAAAAGAAATTGGGTTGAACGTAGCTTACTTTACTTAGTTTAGTAGTGTTGTCAACTATGACACAACCTTCTCTTATAAAAAAAAAATTAATCTCGTATTTTGACCCTGAGTTTTCAATGCATCAAAACATGTATAAAAACATAATGTCACCTTTATCGTTCTTTTACAAAAAAAAAACTGGGATAACGATTTGGGATTGAAATTTTGATTTGGGATGATGGGAAACTGGGATTGATTTGATTTGATTTGAATTTCATGGTATTATTGCAGATATTTTAGGGTAGAAAAAAGTTAAGTCGAATTTTCGTTAAAACGAAATAAGAATAATTGTTCCTACATTGAATGCAAGGAAAGCATTTGCGAGAAATTGCAGGACTATCTCGCAGACGCTTCCCGACGTTTTAATACTAGTCTAGAACGAAACAAAAAGACTAGAAGAAATTGAAAATGCAACAGTCGCTTTGGTTTTTTTCCTTTTACTTTTGTACAACGATGTCTGGCTTTTCGATAAATTGTAGCACTTTTATTGCGTCGTCATTTTAGTTTTTTTGCTTTTTTCATTAGAGGGGGAATATTTTGAAAAACCATTAAAGTTATTGAGTATTTCGAATATCAATTTCTAGTCCGACATTAAAATAATTGTACCTAACATATTTTTGCGCTTTCATATTTGAATGTATTCGAGTATCAATTTTAATTACTTAACAGATATTGGTTAAATTGTTTTAGATAAAAGTGTTGAACAGAGCATTCATTTTAAATACTCAAACCAAAGCTGTTTTGTTGATTGTTATGATTATTATAAAAGTTATTTTTTTAATTAAAGATTTTCGAGTATAGAGTATAAATTCTACAATACAAATGTATTTCATTCATTAAATAAATTATCTTGTATTTCATAATTAAATGCTACTCATAGGCTTCATTAAAACAATACACAAAATGAGAAAGAATACAATATCAATCTCATATCGGAAGGGTTTTGTCATATTCTTTTCAAGTTATGAATTCTCCATTCCCTAAGAAACGCATAAAACACAGACAGTAGCGAAGTATGACGTATACTAAAAGATTCACATATAAAGGAAACGTACAATTCAACGCTCGCAAAGGAAAATGTAGAAACACACAACATTTTTTCATTTCCAGAGCGGACTGTTTGCTTTAAAATTTTTAGAGCCGACAATTCCCACTGCTGTTACGTTTAATGACAGCTAAGACAATAGAATAAGGACGTTCCAGCCCACTTAATTAAAAATGCTAATAAACTCACTGAATTTTCATAGAAATAATTAGATTAAATAAAATCGCTTCATAATTTAGTAGGATCAAGTTTAAGATATAAAGGGACTTTATTTATGAAATTAATTATCGTTTAGAAATTTAATATTCATTAATCTTTATGAGATTTATTTTCGAGATAACCGTTTTTAGTTATATTTTTCTTTTTAAAACAAATTATATACATTCAATGTTTGTGAAGGCTTTTTAGCATGGATATTTTAATTTTAGCGTAAGGTTATAAAATGCTTTAGTAAAATTCTTATCACGTGTATCTAATATCGAGTTTAATTGCAATTAGTACGAGCTCACACGAGGATATAAATTGCAGCTTGTTTTTGCTGAGCGGAATATTCTAGATTCCTGTGCAAATATGCTTCGCAGGAATTTATGCCAGTGTAGATTAAATAGGAAAAAGACAGCCTTTTTCCACTTTACTCTTGATAAGGTTGATTATTTTGAAACCTTTAAAGGAACTGTGGAAAAAGGATTTTGTAACACCCTTTTCTAGCAATCTTACGAGATTATTGAATATGGTATGTTTATAGTTACCAAAAAATATGAAGCCACTATACTCGTATTTGTATTCCGAACTCAGAGACCCTGGTTTTCAAAATCGGTCATGTCATTCTACATGTCACATTGGAACAAAGCTAAAAAATGTAAACTCATATCAAGTTCAAAACAAATTATGTTAGTAGTAGTAACATATAAATTTAAAAGATTTTTTTTCTGAAGTTGCCACTTATTTTGTTATTATCTATTGATTCATTAGTTTAAGGTTTACCTATGTTTCAACGCAGTAAAACTCATGTTACGTAGTTCGGAAACGCATTGAAACGTTCGGAAACGCATGAATTTATCGAACTAAAAACTAACGAATGGAAACTAACGTAGATGGGAAACCGGCCACAAGTAGGGTGTAATGGTGAAAACGTTGTAGGCATTTGTAGTTGCCAAGTGGGCTGGAGAGTTGCCAGTGTAGCGCCTTCCGAACGCAAACCTATACACTGGTAACACTTGCCAATTTCATGTTTTCTTTTTGCCAAGAACACGTAACGTGAAAGTTCATTTCCTCTGTCTTCTGAATCAGTGCTGAATTTTTAATGTAATTGAACTTTGTATGCAGTTTACTAAAATATTTCAAAGAATACTAACTAAATGCCTTCCTTGAAATTGTATTCTGTGTATTAATTAATAGATTTCATCTCTTGTACTTATAACACAAAATATTAAACAGTTTTTAGAAATAGATAACATTTTTTTAATAAAATATTAGTAGATTTTTGTTAATTTACCAATATTTCCTTTAACCATTCCAACCAAGCTCTAAGCTTGTGCTAGGATATGGTTCACGGCAATAGTCGAATGGTGGGATTCGAACCCTCGACCACAAGATCGGTAGTGCGTACCACAAACCATTAGGCTATTGGCGCTTTAAAATGATAATAAAACATAAAGGGACTAAAAGAAGAGGTTGTCTTTATCTTTCTTGTAAAATAAATGACAAAAAAGCGAAAAGCCCTAATACACTAAAAAATACGCTTATTAGTTGTTCATCCTGTACAAATTATCATTTCATATACAAAATGCAGAAGAACAGAAGTAAGAAAATTAACAAGCCACTGAAAACGGAAATATGAAATTACGTTTTGAAGTAGCGAGACATTTCTGAATAGAATTTTTCTCTATTGGTCGACGGCCGGCGGAGGACCGGAAATGAGTTTCACCTCCTCCCCCTTACTCCGCCCTGTGGGAGGGAGGCGCTAACAGAGCCTCTGTTAGCGCCTCAGCCACAAAGGACCAACTTCATTATTAGCCCATTGGAAATACTGTTTCATATTTGATTTCTTTTTATTATTATTTTTGTAAGAAAAACTGTTGCAAGTTAAGATGCGGATAGTTTGAAATCATTTATTGTGAAAGCAGTAAACTTATCGCTGTCACTTACATAGTTGGTAATTTCATAAGATTGT
Source organism: Papilio helenus (assembly GCA_026546675.1). Lineage (NCBI taxonomy): Eukaryota > Metazoa > Arthropoda > Insecta > Lepidoptera > Papilionidae > Papilio > Papilio helenus. The sequence continues at coordinate 2,557,279 of JAOCNA010000007.1, forward strand.
TAACAGCAAGAATATCTACAAAAAGGTACGGTTTATAAGATGTCTAGTTTTTTTTTTCAAAGACAATGAGCGATACAACTAAGTTACGGGTTTTTACGTATTATTTCGCGATCATAAAGTTTCGTTCACAAACCTATAAATATAATGAAAAAACAACAGATATTTTCTACCCAAAGTACAAAAGCAATAATGCTCCTTAAACCGTATATCATCCAAAAATGATTGCACGAGGAAACCACAGACAAGAGCACTGCCGAAATCCAATTACAAATTCAGTGCACGGTCAACGCGGAGCCAATAAATTTTGCACGAACAATAATGGTTGCAAAAGCTGGATCTTTAACGAAATATGTTTTGCGAATCACGAACCTACGAACGAACTAATTTAAACTGTATTTCAATTGTTTAAAGTATCTTTTATTTTGCAAATATTAGTTAACATCCTGGAACTTTCACTTTTGTTATTCTTTTTAATCTATGATCATGGTATGTTCTATAATATATTCGATGTGTAAGTGAGTTACTATACTAAGTACACTACATAGAGTAGTCTATTTTTCAATAGATTATAATCTAAATGAACCTTTACTTTTAGCGCAAAACTTCTCTCGCATCTTAAGAATCGTGTACACAAATTTCAACACAATCTATCCTGTGAATATGAACTCATAAGAGAAACCATAAAGTTATTTTATTATATAGATTTTGCGTGACAAAGAACGTTTTGCATACAGGTAGGGACAAGAGATAGGTCGGAGTATAGAGGCACAAAACGCCACGAGCTCTCGAGCGCCGCCGCGCCGCGTGCCCTCGAGGGCCGGCAGTGATTAGAGCGCGCTAACAAAGCGCTAAGGGCCCTTAACCTACATGCTCCGTTTGCGACGCTCACACTCCCCGCAGCCGCTGCAACCCTGCTACCCAGAGAGACCTAATCCCCACCTTAAACTTTGTTAAAACTGCTCTACTCAGCTTATTTCATTATATTACCCAATCTCAAAATCAAATCAGTCTTGTACCAGTCCGTTCATTTCAAAGCTTTTATTCAAATAGGTCCAGAAAATAATTTGTAGTGAGCGGTAATTTAATCTAGGCAAAGTATATTATTTAGTGTAGTTTTAACAGTGTTTATATTTATTCTAGATTCAGATCATTATTAGCTTAACAAAGAAGCAACTAAACTGTTTAAAACAAAAAGACAAGTTTAACTTTGTTGGAATTTAAAAAACTCAGTTTGAATTTTAACCTCTAACCATTCAATCACTTAGCTAACGTAAGTAAAGTATTTTAGTTGGAATAAAACACCTTGATAAAGTTAAATGGAATGAATCTAATATATCGAAAAGGTTTTAGAAACCCCTTAAATCTTATCAAACCTTTTTAGATTCATGAAGTTAATAAATCGAAGTGCGACCGTAAAGAAAACATGTAATAGTTTGTTCCGAAAAAAATATGTTTACTTTTTAGATTATTAAAATCTACCAGACTAATAAAAATTAAACCACAACTTAATCATGGAAAGATTCAGGAACAAAGAAGAACAATATACATATGACTGTTTTTCATAGTTATGTGAAAGAAACTTTAATGACGCCAAAAATTAAATTAAAAAAAGAAAAGAAATATTCCATTACATTTCGTGACACTTCTCTTATAAGGTACATTCAGTAGCAATAAAAAGTCGTTTAATATACCGAGAAATGTACCAGGGTAACAGCGCGATACGGAGTTCACATATTGAATACTCGATATTGATTCTTGAACTGCGGTGTGGCGTGTCGTCGTGTAATAAAGTGGTAAGATCTGATCGTTTGCTTGGTAACGACTGTAGCAGGTACACTCACGTGCAATAAAACGACAGTAGCTGGGATGCTAAACGATGTAATTACTCGCAAACTACCCGAGGTGGGGGGATTTTGAGTTGATAATTTGTTCCTAAACTTGGTTAATATCTCCCTTGACAACCTAAATTTATTAAGCCGCGGATGAGTCGAGAGAGAATGCACAATGACGAAAGTTGTTACACATAAATTTTCAACATGATACACCCATTATACTTATAAAGTGTTTACGTTGATATAATCTTAACGAATTTATATGTAACAGAAAAAGTTGTCTACCAAAAAACTGCATAATAAGAGCATTCTCTAATTATAATCGGTCTGTGACCATAACCTTTTGCGTTACAATAAATACACGTATAATTTAAAATACCATTGGAACTTTATATAAAGCAGATCTCAAATTTTATTTTCTTTATGGATGTTACTAGAGGTATATACGAATATTACCTAACGGATACATAATTATTACCTGAGGGATGTACAGGCACGGGTCGCACACAAGCTAACGGCAGACTGAGCTGTCTACACAAGTGTTGCACTACTACTAAGGGGCTCGCCACACAGCTGTAAATGGACGGCAGCCGATTGCTGAATGCCAGAGCTGAAAAACACATTCAAAGGTATAAGACTTTGATGAATGGATGTTTGTTAGAGTAGCCTAAATTGCTGAACAGATCTTAATGAAATTTACCATAGATGTAGAGAATCTGGAAGAACACATAGACTACATTTTATTTTGCAATAATTCAATATATCTTATTGGAATATGGCACAGATATAAAATATAGTCTGGAATAACATATGGGAAAAAGATTTACCTCCATCTTCTAAATATCTTGGATATCTGTGATGAAGTAACATCCTCGTGACTCTCACCAGCCCTTCCATGTTGTCTTGGTGATAGAATGCATTGTAGTCTACCAACCTAGATCACATAAGCATTGTTAATATATTTCACTATACTTTTTATTATGTTAATTAAAACTTATGTGAATACTAGCTTTCGCCCGCGACTCCGATCGAGTGAATTAAATAAAAAACAAAAGTAAGTAGCCTATGTATTCTTTCAGGCTATCCTCTACATCAGTTTAGGGTACAAACTCTAATAAACATCAGCTGCAAACTAACATCATAAATGCGAAAGTTTGGATGGATGGATGGATGTTTGTTAGATTTTGTAACCTAAACTGCTGAATTGATCTCAATAAAATTTGCCATAGATTCTACATAGGCTACTTATTAAGGTTTTTTTTAAATATGAGTAGACAGAGCCGTGGGTGAATGGTAGTGTGTAAAAAACATGAAAAGCGATTAGCAACAAATGTTTACTCACATAAATTGAACTTACATTGCATGAGTATGTTTCAACACTGTGAGTAATTAACAATTGGTCACGCTATAAAATTGCATTAAGCGGAAAACTACTTAATTTCACATTTACAATATAATTCCTATTTTTAAAAATCATCTATTAAAACAATAAACATATCTATTTTTCTCATGGAATATTTTAAAATCTTACTAATATTATAAATACAAAACTTTAGAATGGATGTTTGCTAGAGTTTGTAGCCTAAACTGCTGAATGGATCTAGATGAAATTTGACATATATGTATAGGAAAGTCTGACAGAAGACATAGGCTACTTACTTTTTTAATTCCATGTGGACAGTGTCATGGGCGAAAGCTAGTTATCAAATACATTTTTCACATATGTATATTCCAAGGTGATATATAGTACCTATCTGTTGTGTTAACATGGGAGTTAATTGATGCACAATCTTATCCAATACATAGCATATATACTCACTCAAGGTGAAACTGATAATAAGAGACAATTGGCTTTTGTTTTACACTCATAATAGAATGTAAGAACCATAACATAGCAGATGTAGCTGTTTAAATATAACTCATTCATTTATTAAGAATTAATATCTTTAGAAAGATTTCATTAACATTTCAAGGGTTATTGGATAAAAAATATGAAACCACATATTTTAATAGACAGAAAGTATTCTAATTAATTATAGATCGAGCTAGTCTGTTACTTTGTTTGAAATAATAAATAAAGAGACTGTTTCTAATGCTTGGTGGTTCATTCCTTTAAGATATAATTAATTATATAATATACATAGTTATATATGTTTGTTCTTACCTGAACATATGTGCCATCCATCGAGTTGTTTCACTCGCAATATGAGCTCCTAGTCTCATAGCATGAGACCTCTCCAATCTTCCAAACAATGCAGCTATACTGTGTGAAAGAATCGCCGCGCGCGTCACCGCATCAGTAGGTAACAATGGAGGCTCCATACACTCAGAATTAGGGTCAGTTTTTATCACCAAGTCCTCTAAAACCTTTAGAATTTCATCCATAGAACTTTCTTCAGGTTCGAAGAAAGCGCAGCTCATCTTACGCGGTTCCGGCTTCTTCTCCTCTTCGGGTGCATCTTGAGCATTCACTACGGCTTCTAGTCTTCCTACTACTTCAGATACTTGAAACTCCAGCCCACCAAAGGGACGCCGGTCCTGATAACAAACTTACAAGTAAGTAACCGATTATATATTAAATTACTGCGATTTAGCGAGATGTTTACCAGCTCGGAGTCATTCTCAGCCTTAGGGCTTCCTTTGTTGGACTCCAACTCTGAAGCTGGCGTGTCTCCCATTCTGCGTGGCGAATTTTTCGCAGTTTACGACACACCAACAAGAATTTGTAAACGTCACGTCACTGCAATGTTTTGACGTAAGTAGCGGTGACACAGAGTATAACAAATAATAGCGATTATCGCTAGTCGCTTGAACATTCGTAGCACTTTAGTTTTGCTTCATAGAAATATAAAATTCTCCTCTTTCGTAATAAAGATCGTTGGTTAAAAGATACATTCAGTATTAATAATTTTGTATAATTTAGATGTTAACTCACCCGAAATTCTAAAAAAAACATGATTTATGAACGTGTTTAATCAATAAAACATCTGACACTGACATATGACAAAATAAAAATTAAAAACCTGACATTTCAGCGACTTCAGTGAAAGTCCTGAGTTATATTTAAATAACATATTAAAAGAAAATGTCTCTAGCTAAATTATTTTCGGTTTCAGCGCGAGGTAAATTAGCTTGCATAATGCTACATCATTGATTATTATTTTTTTATATTAACATTAGTAAAAAAATACTTCATAGGTTACGCAACTTTTGTTTATAACCTAATTGCGTCTTGGATGTTTTGTTTTTGTGTAGAACAATCCCTATCTTTACTCAACATAATACGTATAAATAGTGTATCAATTTGACATGTTTTCCGTTGTTTTCATAGCTTTAATATGTTACAGTTCGCGCAACCGGGACTAATAGCTTGTTACTTCGCTGTGCTCAATATAGTTCGTCTAATCAAGATGGCAAAGGAGAAAAGGTTTATCCGCCGAACATGCCAGGATATATGTATGTCAATCCTCATGATCCAGACATGTCTATCAAGGAAATGTCTGACAGAGCTGCACAAACTGTCTTTTGGACAGAATTGGCCCGTGGTATGGCTGTTACTCTAGCCCATTTATTCAAGGTATAACAATTTAGTTTAAAACATAGAAAAATTGGCATCAAAAACATACTTTGCATTATACACATCACTTGTTGTTGCTCGCGACTTTGCAACTGTGAAATTAAAAAATATGTTACAGATAAATTATCTTTCTAATGGTGAAAGAATTTTTAAAATCGGTCCAGTAGTTTTTGTATTATTTCAATATATGCAAAAAATACAAATCTTTCCTCTTTATAGTATATTATAATATTATAATATTAGTAAGATAATTATACTGATGCAGTAAAATTATTTTATT
>JAOCNA010000007.1:2736110-2747647 GCA_026546675.1 Papilio helenus
AATAGCACGATCCTTTGCCAGGACATGCGCGTGCGTTGAGTCACTTTTATTAATAGTGTTTTATTTAATAACATAAGGATTTATTTGTCAAATATTACGACAGAGATATGAAAGGTACTATGGGTATTTTCTTTTAGAATGATAAAAGGTTTTTTTTTAACAAATATGATTTTTCAAGCTGAATTTTAACTTAACTTTGATCCAAACCTCAGAGAAGTGCATATAAATATTTATTTGTTCCTATCAATTTTAAGATGAAGTAACGTTTTGGATGTCAAATTATTCGTTTATTCAAGTTAAGTTTATTTTTTTTATCTTCATTTATTTAACGCAAGCTGTTAGACATTTTGATGTTTATTGATGGCATATAAGTACATTAATTAATGTTTTATTGAAATCCCCTCAGTTCATTAAATGGAGTATAGTTTCAAACAATTTGATCAATTACGAAAACACATTTAATTGTCAATTTTTCTCTCTGATAAGAATTTATTTTAGAATCAAGAAGTATTGCCAGTGTGAATATATCATTTAAAATGTTACCAGTTTAAATATAAAATCATATCGCTTGTAACAACATACTTAAACGACGCACCTAATTGGCGAACATTAATTCGCTTTCGTGTTAGAGTGGGTACATTAATATGGCAGAGGAGTTCGTGGAACGGCCGATGTTCTGACATTTGACATCCCTATGCCACGTACTCAGTGCTTACTCATCGCACTTATCTTAATGGTTGCTCTGATCTGAGTATTTATAATGCTTTAATGTTTATAATTAAATTTCCCATTTGAATTACGTAAATATTTAAATTTTCCTGTGGTTTACAGATAGATTAATAGCATTGCTTTAAGATAGAGACTATGTATTTATTGCCTTATTAAATTAATTATAGCAGTGTGGACTTTATGTTTTCACATTTAAATCATTTAATGATGTTCATTTACTTTTTAATTGTATAAAAATACTGTATGTGTTAAATTTTTATCAAAGTAAGTACTTAAAGCTTTTGTAAATATTGTGTAAGGGAATATACAAGAAATACTCCTATCAGTAATTGTAATTGCGTGTACCTGAATTACCTCTTCGTTTTCACACTACAGCTATACAAAGATATACATCAAAGTTGTAATCTATATATGTTTACTTTCAACAAACAACAATACAAACTCTCAGTGATCTTGATGAACTCTATATCTTAGCTTCGTAATTTCTGTTTATTGAGCGTAGCTTAACGTTAACGGCTTACGTAATTTTCTTATTCTCGTATCCACGGAGACGCAACGTTGGTATCGCTCGTGTAGATAAAAAAGGCGTACGCTTTGTCCAAACGGTTCGGGCACGTGATTGAAAGATAAACACGGCCGCGTACGTCCGTATTAGAAGGAAGCGTGCGCGCTGTACGTTTTTAGGTGCATTTATAAATTCGCCGTTCGTGTATAGGAGATTGTGTGCTCGGTCCAGATGCGGCGCGGGACGGTCCCGGAGTGACTCAACGTTCTCGGAAGAGGCCCGGGACTATTTTAGACTGTGTCCGCTTACCTTCTAGGAAGCGTGTATGGGACCAACGACCGACTCGCAACGGCCGAAGTATTGTTAGATCGCGAACGGGGTTGCCTCCACCCGACGTCGACGGTTCCTTGTTTTATTCTAGCTAACCCGTTTCAGATCTGTTGAGGAAGTGAATGTATATTCGCGGCTGGTTTTTTTTATATTTAAAGTCACGTTATTTTTATGATCGTCGCCACAGGAACGATCGTAACACGGTTTTATGTGAATTAACGTAAAATGTAGAGATCTGGCAATGGTTCACTAAATTTCATATTCGTATAATATTTATGATATATATACTATCCCTGTCCGTCTTATAAAAATACTGGTTTGGTCGCAATAGCGATGAAATCATTTTTTTTATCTTCTGTCTATGTTGACATTTACGTAACCCATTAGGTGTTGAGCTCTTCAAAGAAATCTCAGTTTATATTTTTGTCAATGTCCCAGAAGTTGAAGAGACGTATTCCTGTTTACCTGTCTGGCCCCGGTCTCTGTAGAAATGGAACTGGCGAACGAGTAGTGAATTCAAGTTCAAACAATGATCTATTAACGAAATCGATTTTATTGTTTTTTTAGCAATTACAATCCAAGCTCCATAAAAGAAGGCCTTGTTGACTCGATTGTTTATGTTTTAACGTAGATCATTTAAAATCAATTATTTATAATAATTATTTCAAAATAAACATTCAAGAGCAAATTACCAACAAAATGATTGATATTAATTCGTTTGTTAATTTGCCCTAATATTTTCAGTCATGTTCGAATGTTCTTTATTGAACACAAAAAATCCTCTAAAAGTCGCCTTAGTTCTTTGCTAGTAATCTTTCAGTTGCATCCTCTCTTCAACCTTGGTTTCTGCCATAAACAAATCTAATATTAACTAACTGGGACTAATTGACGTAAAAGACACCATGCTATGTCTACCTTCCATATGCAAAAACATTGTTCTATATAAAATAAACAGTAATATTTTGGTAGAGGCCGAGCATGCCGCGTTCTCTACATAAACAAATAAATTGTATGTTTATGTCTACTACAAATGCTAAGCAGAAATATTTGTACATCACTAGTTGGAGTTAGAAAAGAAAGTTAGGCAGTACATTATAACACGAATACATTTTTAATATTATCTGTTTCTAGTGTGCGTTTTGGATTTATAGTGGTGTAGAACAAAACAGTGTCACAGTTTCCCAACTAAAAGTTCCAAGCTTCCCTTTAACTAATATGTCCAGAATTTAAGTAAATTGAGAACCATTCCCGGTTCCAAACCTTGCTCTATTACACGGCTCTTTTTTGCTCGAAAACAATCTAATTCGTTTAACCATATATTTTTTACAAACGAAACATCAATACCAACATGTCACAGTTAATTTAGCTAGAAAGAGATAACGATATTTTACAAACGTAGTATTAAACGTTAGACATAACACGCATGTATTTCATAAGATACGCATGAACACTGCACAAAATTCTGGCACAAATAAGACTATAATAAAAGTTGATTGTTATTTTTAGATACGTAACAGTACATTGACGCATCGCTACTATAGTGCACCGTATGCAACGTACGAAGTCGAAAACACCACTTGTCTCTGTCTATAATCCCCTTTTGTTATATTAAGACGACGTATTTGTCCCGTGTCAACAGGGTCGCCAAATGTGCTTTATTTTAATGGACTGTCTTGTTTGTTAACAAACAGAATTTTCATTAAAACTCAATATGAAATTGTAGCTTAATAATAGTACCTTATTTAATAACTATAGTAAAATAAAATAAAATCTCGTTTTTTTTAAATATATGGAGACTATACAGTATGTTACTATTGTTGAAAGACCCATACAAATATTTAGTTGACTTAAATAAAGCTTAGATCATTCTGTGTAACGAAAATAATGATTTCGATTCTTATTAAGATATAGTTATTATAATAGTTAAAACTATAGAAAGAAACCAAACAACTGTAGGCTAAAAGATATTGTCTTTACCGGATTCGTTTAAAAAATTATTTTAATCACAAAAGTTGAAATTTCATGTTCTACATTATTAATGTGTTACTTAATGGTTTTATTTCAATGTTGTTAACTCTTCTTGTTTTTATTTTGCATTTATTCTTAGTTTTCTGTCTGAGAAAATAGACTAGTTTCGAATATTGCTTGACAAACTCGCCCCCTCACCTTGTCCCGTCTTTTTTCGTTCGCTCCTGGCAACCCTGGGCGTCGGGTGCGCGCATGAATCAGCTCGATACAATTAATCTAATTTGAGGTTATCGGGATACATGGGACGGGCCCCGGCGACGACGAACAGTCTCGCGGCACTGTCGCATCGGTGCATACGAATGCGTGTCCGGCCTCCGCGCCCTCGTCTTCGCCAGTTCGCGTATTGACGGAATGAATTGAACACTACTGTGACGGAAACATTTGGATACAAATGTGCTAGTTCAGTGAAATGCCACAAAAAGACTGTTCGATAAAAGTTTCGATAAGAGTGAAACCTAGTTGTTACAAGTTTGAAGTGTTACTTGACGTTTTCATGAGTAAGTGGTCGTATTTAATAATTGTATGATGTGAGATTTAATTAGTGGACATTCAAAATTGTTCGATAATTGTATAAATTAAAATGTATATTTTTTGTAGTATTTTATATGTAAATCTAAGCAACTGAAGTAGTATTTCCAAAAAAAATTTCAAAATACTTTGTGAAAAATTGCAAAATTAAGATTGTTACATCTAACATTAAATTTAAAAACTGTATCATTTAGTTTAGATTACCTATTAGAAATTTCATTTTTGCAATGTGTAGAGATTTGACATGATGTTAACTTTAATTATAACCTTTACAGAACTCCTATTTGCATATAAACTTTAAATAACTTTGATTTTAATACTATAACTAACATTGTAACAATTAAGTATATTTTTAAACAATTTAATCCATGTAATAAAAATTGCAATCATTCAAATTTAACTAAGCAAAAAATCATTACATAAAATATGAGTAATTTTACCTGTCATACAATATCTTTACAAAAGAACCTTCCCAGAAACCCGATTACGTCATGAATACACAAAAAACTAGATAACGCAAATATACGTTATGGCCATTTATCGTTCTTCTCACAAATACGATCACAGTATATAATTCACCTTGATTGCAATCCATCACGGCACGTATGATGAACAGCCGGCATCTTGATAGCGCGGCAAAATTTATAATCGCCGGCAAAGATCGTGGACATTGAAAATAATCGGCTGTCAAAAGGCTATGCCAAAAGCTCTCGCTAACCGCGAGTGCCGAGTGACGCTTTCGGCGCAGCGGTGAATCACTGCTAATTATTTTATGATGAGAGTACACGCTGATATTCAGCAGTAGTCGCTAACGTAACGTTGTTTAACTAGTTATTATAGTATTCGGCAGTAGTCGCTAACGGTTGTTTAACTAGTTATTAGAAACGTTATTTGTTATTATAAACAGCTTTAGGCTATTTAATTTAATTCATTCAGAAGCTAAATATTGTGTACATTTTAATTAAAAATAAACATGTTGCGAAGAAATTTAACATCTCGCTTTGATTCCTAGACTAGAACTCTTTCGTTCCGTTCTATTTAACAAAACGGATACTATAATATGAATTGATACACGTGTTAGAAACCTAGTTATATTTTACACTTACAGTAACCAAATAATTTGTTAACTAAAATCTAGTGATAACTATTCAAATTCAAGTTTAAGAAGAGTGATGTACTAAACTAAACATTACTTTAAACAAATTTTTAGAGAGGATGTTACACTCCCTCTAATGTGCGTGTTCTTGCTAGTAAGTAGTAACAGTCAGTCAAATAACATTTCATAACAATAATAATGATAGCGGTAATAGTCGTTCTTGTAATTGATTAGGAAGTTTGATGAGTGGTCTCAGGCCAGCCGGTGCTTTGTATGACATCACCTAATGCTCGGCCGTTGACCAAAATTACGAGCGGTCTAAATTCATGTCCAATGTAAATCTTTTGTTTTATGTACCGTAGTTCTCAAAGCTATACCTTCTTTTGATGAGAAGTTTGTTTACGCGTCCCAATAACACGCACGTAAGAGCTGCCGCGTCATCCCTTTATATTTAAACCACATGCAAGCTTATGAACGTGTATTAAAATTATAAAGTACTGAATTCATCATCACTTTTTTAATGTTGGTTTTTTAAAGATACGGTCTTCAAAACCACTTATACTATTACATCATGATGCAAGGAAGTCATACTTTATCCTATTTTCAAAATATTATGGGCAATATTACAGTAACTAGTGATTATCGTAAAATTCACAATTCATGTATGTAGACCTTTTTCAACTAGTCCTGAAGATAAATTATCATGAACTAGTACAATAATCTAAGCCATTTTTGAATAGATCCCCTGTCCAAAATGTCCTTGCATCAGGCGAATTCATAAAGTAAACAGCGTCACCACGTCTCGATCATGAAATGCGTAGCAAAATAAAAACAACAATGAAAATAACATTAGGCCGTAAACAAAGATGGCGCTACGTCAAGACGCGAGCGCAGAATTCGCGGCATAAATGAGTATCGGTGAGACATTTTGCAGACGGCGCTTAGCGTGATTCAGTCTGGAATACGATTGCCTTTATAGCTTTGGATGGTGGTGCGCAGCGCGGGCCGTTGGCATCGGCACCGCCACATGACTAACCGCCCGCTCTACATATAATCAAAATACGTGACAAGTTTATTTCTATTCGGAACAACACACGTCTCGATATATCCCGCCTCGAAGTTAAACATCTGCTGATTTTTTTTGACGACATAAGTAGGTCGGGGCTCGCGCCTGCGTCACTGCCGCTCGCCCCGGCCGTGGCCGAACTTCTGCTTACGTTTACGCGAAATCGTTACGCTACTCTATGACCTCGGCTTATGCTATCGCGCTATCTGGGACCTGCGCGAAGGTATTACGCAATATTCTCACACAACTTCAAACCTACAGAAGGGTTTGAAACTTTCCTAACATATTAAAACATTTAAGTTTTGCCTATCCAATTCGATAAAGTTCTAAGTACCATCTATATTTACATTCTCACGTATGCATGTAAATAACCAATTCACAACATTTGGTAACTGTTTGTCATAGATTTGTAAAATTTTGTACCAAACATGTTCTAATTATGTTTGTCACCAATAAGTTTGAACAATTATATTGTTTTGCATATTAAGAAATTTTAAGGAATAAGAATTAACATGTAAGGAATCGAATATTTTCCGAAGCCGAAAATGCCTAACTAAAATAGCAATAGTAATTCCTAATTGTGATTGTGCTTTTTTAATATGGTAAAAATGACCTAATTTACATAGATATTTTAATGGTACCTCCATGGTCAATTTAACATTTTTATCTTCTTATTTAATTTGAAAATCCAAACCAAAATTAATTAAAATACTTACGCATATGTAAATTTTCGTATCACGATTTGCGTCCTGGATAAAAAGCGAATCTATGAAACCGTTAATAGTTTTTACTAAGTTTTATCATAAGTTAGATTAAGATAAGCTCTAGGATATTCTTATGGATATCAAAGAAAATTGGTACCGGGTGGGGCTCGTTAATAATTTAAAACATATAGAAACAAGGAGGGCTACGTAGCAATAGAGCGTACGGAGTCGGGAGCGCTCCTCAGAAATACACGAGTGACTCACGCCCGCTATTTCACAACGATACCTCTGCCAATAGTTTTCCTATTGCTTCCTGTTGCTCTTACAACGTCAATTAATTGTTACACCATAACCCATACTAGTAAGCTATCTGTTAGTTAAATTTATATATGAAAATCAATATTACAATCGATGTGATTTCAAGCGAAATGTAAAGATTAAATAGTCATTGATTCCAGTACAATAAATTTACTTTTTTTTAAATCTTAAAACAAAATTGAACTTGAAGCTAGCCATTCTTTTTATGGTCTAAGGTTATTCTAAGCTTCTTCCGTTAATGACTCTTGTTAAAAAATTTATTTGCGCTAAGGAAAGAGAGATCATTTAAAATGCATTTTTTAAAACGCGATCCGCTTTTTATCCAAAGTTTCGATCAAACCTCCCGTAGGTTTTCCTTATTCAGAGAATTAAAGCACATAAATGTACCAAATATTCGCTATGGAATTCACATAATTTTGATGACTTCTCTCCAAACAATTTCTGACACAAAATTGTACGAACCGACGCCCTTCCTGGAATCGTCATTAGATGAGCTATAGTTTTCCTCATAGCTTTCTTTAAATACGGTTATTTAAATGTCTTGCTTCAACCGTTTCGTTTTCAATTTAAAAATTATTTGAGAGTATAAACTTAATTATTCGTTGTTTATTTTAGTTGGTAATTATTTTGCTTTGGCTTTCTAATTTAATTTTATCCATGAAAATATTGGTACCATTATCAAATGCGTGTTTCTATGAAATCTCTTAGACTTTTTTAACAATGACTTCTCATTATTTACGTAAATGTATCCAGTAATAAGCCTATACATTTATATAACAAGAAAATATGGGAACACATTAACCATGTTAGGCAGATCTTTATTTACTTTTTAGGTGTTGTAATGTAGCAGAATATAAATACTATTCTACTTGTATAAGCCACTATTATGCTATCTGTCTTTACTAAATACGTTCTATATATTTTAGAAGTAACTAACACGTTCTCAGCCTTCGTTAGGTGTTATTTCCGAATCGAACATAAACACCAGTGCTAATTGGGCTTCATAAATTTAACGACTAATCGATAAATTCTGTGTAACTGTAGCAAACGGCTCACGTCACCGGCTGTCCTGATGAATGCTGCTGCTTCGTATCCCCTATTCCCAATTCTTTGATGTGATCTGGCTACGATCTTGTATATTATAGCACATTAACGACGACTGCCCCAGTTCCGATTTCGCCGTAGAAGTTGGCACGGAATTGTAAACTGCCCTCTTTACAATACCTACTAAATATCTCACGCTATCACTAACTGTTTTGGTTTTTTACGGTGTAAATAATATTACTGTAAATGAACGTATCGAAGGACAGATTTGTTTATTACAAATTGATACAAATTTGTATTCATGATGACATAAAAATGATTTACAAAGACATATGTGAAAAAGAACACGACCATAATTTTACATTAAATGTCATCATTGCTCCAAAAAGCCAACAAAATTATATTTTGTCAAACAACTATACGCCCGTTCCACTTTTCATGACGATTTATTGCGTATATTATTGTCCCTTATATTTTCACATTTACGTCCCGTCCAAGGACGATTAATTTCGTACCGATGATATTTCCGTATCCAATGAAAGAGTCTGGTGAATCATGTTTTTTTTTAACTCTAAATTACATCTGTCAGCCGGAGAGTGCGACGCAAAGCAACTTGTCAGGACATTGTGTAGATTTTTGGCACCAAAGTAACAGAGGCATTTCAATCTTACCCAATTATACCTGTCTGAATGAAATACACGCGCTGACATTCATTTGTTTGTTAAACGATCGCGAAGCCATAACACAAAGTGGATTATCACTGTTGAGAACGAATAATGACGTCATAATGTTATAGGTGTGACCAACAATTCGAAATCTAGATTATTGTTAATAATACGTTCCTTGATCGCTTAAGTGTAGTCACATTTTGTTTTTCTTAGAACCTAGCCACAATGTGAAACTGTGAAATGGTTTATGTCGTCAAATTAATATCGACAGCTATCAGACTGCAGACGAAATCCTCGAGGTGTCAGCATGTGACGCAAGCCGCAGCCTGTGCCACGTCGCGACGCAGAATCGAAAACATATTAATGCCACCGATCAAAGAGAGCTTTACTCGTCTCTTGATTTATATTTATTAACACTCAATTTAGTCGTCCTACTAATAAATAGTTAATGACCATACTGAAGTATCATTTACGAGCATAATCTAGAGAGCTATTTACAGCCAAAGGCGTAAATAGCGTCTAACTCACTATTGTAACACTAGGAAGGTTGTAAAATAAGTGTTTTAAAAAGTTGTTTGAAACTGTCTGCTACAAGATAGCTCTAATGGAATATATCGTATCAATAGAACGATTAAAGTTGCAATAACAGAAGTGGTTACAAAATGGAATGTGATTCACCTGAAAGGCCAGCAGTCGGCCGGCGCGGGCGGGCGCAGCGCGAGCACGGTGTCCGGCGGGGGGGCGGCGCGCCACAACGGCAGCACCCCCCACAGCGCGACCCGGCCCCCCCACTCCCTAGTGTCACTGCCTTTTGAAGCCCCTACCCCAGCCACATAGCCCCTTTGCATTACGCTTTTGTCGCTGAACTCTGTAAATAGTAACAGATGAAATGGCAAACACTTTTTCTAGCACGTTTTTGTTTCAAACAAATGAAACATTGTGATGTAACTATGGGTTTCGACTGTAGTGTCATGTAATAATAACAAATAGCATTTTTGTCTATGTTTTTTTTTCAAAGAGAATAAGGGCGACAATAATATGTGTCACTGCATTCGAAATGCACAGTTAGAGCGCGCGCACACCTTTGACTAAACTATCGCACAACAGTTGTGCGATTGTCGATTGTTTCGCAGCAAATTCAACTGTCTAGTTGCACCACTAAAGTTCCAGTAGTACGCACCTCCATATAAGCTAATAGGAATCAAAGCGCGACTAAACAGTTGTGCTATAGTTTAGTCAAAGATGTGGGCGCGCTTTTATAGTTGTAGTATAAGAGACTTGCATTCGGTACAAAAATGTCGAAGAAAATAGAAACTGGTTTTTGAACATTATTTTGTAACAAAGGATGTTGGAGGAGCTACCGCCAGCTCGTAATCTATCATGATTGCAGGAAGCGTCGGGTAAGTTTAGCTGTCGATCAAGAAGAGCGGAGTGGCGATACCGCGACTGCTGAGTCAGCACAATCATTCATTTGATTCGAAGTCGACGCCGTACCGCTAACCAACGCCATAAACGTGATTCTGTTACAACTTACATTGGGTTTTCACCACCGGAACATTTTTAAATTTGAAAGGAATAAACGGGTTGTTTCTTGGTGGAAACACTCAGGTTTTTACGTTTTAAGTTATATTTCCAACTAAACTCTAGGCTTGTGCTAGGATATGGTTCACAATAGTTGAATGGCAGGATTCGAACCCTCGATCGCAAGATCGGTAGTCCATACCGCAAACCATTAGGCTATTGGTAGTTCAATTTTTCAGTTAAATTCAATTGAATACACTGTTATTATTTTGTTATCATTTTCACTCAATATAAAGTTTATATGACTTATCCCATCGCATAAAAATTACTTAAGTTGTAAAGATCACCATATCTAATGCATTATGAGTTTATTTTGATTGCATGTTCGTGTCTTTAAATTCACATAGTTACAAGCTACAGGGCTAACCCGGTCAAGTTTGTGACCTATTTAAACTGTGTACTCGTAGTTTCAAATAGTAGCGTTAACCGTTGCTACGCAGGCTTCCAAAGCTTCATCCGACCGACTTATAAGAAGGATTTTAGAAGTTTCTTAAAAGTGATACTCCTTTAAGAGTTCTCATTAAACAAAAGAACGTTAATTGAAGTATTAATTGAACATTGCAGACAAAACTAATCAAAGAAGGCTTTTGTTAAGAAATTAAATAACATTGTGAATTAATAATAAAGACCGCTATTATACCACGAAATTATTTAATATACAAGTCGGTGATAATAAGTCAATGAATAGTCTTTTAAAAGGTCAGACAATCCTGTAGGAGGAAAAATTTAAATGTTTCCACAAGCAAAGTATTTTTTTAACCAATTGAAGTAAGCAACATCAAAGCATGTAGTAATTAATTTTTAACCATTACTAGGCATATATCAGATATTACTCACAGATACCTTCAATTCTTAATTCTTTCACCTTTCTAACGGTGAAAGAATTTTTAAAATCGGCCCAGTAGTTTTTGAGTTATTTCAATACATACAAAAATCTTTC
>JAOCNA010000007.1:2832101-2842874 GCA_026546675.1 Papilio helenus
AAGGTAGAAGTATAGGTCGCCCCCTATAAAAACTGACCGACAATATTATCCCAACTGAGCGTTAATTTTTTTTAAAGGTGGGAAAAGTGGACATGCTTATCAACAATGCTGGCACGGTGTTTGGTGAAACCTTACTGGAACTGAGCGATGTTGCCATAGAGACCACATACAAAGTCAACATACTCTCCCATTATTGGGTAAGTTTTTTTTTCTTTTCTTCTTGGCTTATTGGGTAAGTTGCCACAAGTTTTCTTATTATGTTTGACATGTAGGTTTCATTTGTTTACTAAAATTTTTTTCCTGAGCAAATTGGGCGCTCTTAACGCTTATTAGTGCGTGTGTGAATGGGGCGTATTTTATTTTTTCCACATTAATTTTGAACTAATTTATATTTTCTTCAAAATTCATTTACCATAGAAAGTAACAACGTACGTAAATGTAACCTAGTCTCTTTTTATAATATTTTCTTGATTTCAGACAGTAAAAGCTTTCTTGCCCGACATGATTAAGTCGGGCAAAGGGCACATAGTGACTGTGGGCTCGGTGGCCGGCCTCCTCGGTACCTACCGCTGCACCGACTATAGCGCTACCAAGTTTGCTACCGTCGGCTTCCACGAGAGCTTATTTACAGAGCTAAGGGTGAGTTACCAGTCCTACCAACCTATAAAATAAAAAAGCAGATATGCCACGACTTGTAACCTTTATGTCGAAGTAAAGTCGTTAAATAGCTATCATAATCTATGTTTTAGGCTCATGGCCATAACACGATCTACGCTACGCTTGTATGTCCATACTACATCAACACTGGTATGTTCGATGGCGTGACGCCGCGTCTCATGCCGATGCTGGAGCCCGACTATGTGGCAGAGACTATGATAGACTCCATCAGGAAGAACGAGGTCAACTGCGTCATGCCCGGCTCCGTTAGATACCTACTACCGCTTAAGTGGTAAGTATTAGAAGTTTATGTTAGTATATGTTAATGGCGCTAGTGTTGCATCAATGTTCCACCACAACTTGCACTCCAAGACAAAATTATTTTCGATTAGCGATATCGCTAGTAAAATCAATAAATGTGTCAAAATGTATGGGAATAAATACGTGACATACCAAAAGTTTTTGCTAGTTCCATACATTTTTGACATTTCGTTTAGCGGTATTGCTAAGCGAATGTTATTTTGTCTAGTGGTCCTGAATATTTCGTTTTATAGACAGACAACACGTATTATGCGAAAACTTATATGTTTCTTATAACAGTTTTACTCGTGGATAACAATATACTAGTTACATCAAGTTATCTCACAAAGTTATCAAAGTTATAATATTTTCGATTAAAATATAGAATAGTTTTATGGCCGCCATTATCAAAATCCATAAATTTTACCATAACGTTTACATGTTTCATTTGTATTCCAGTTTGCTGCCAGCTAAAATGTGCTGGGATCTAATGCATCGCGTCATGAAAGGACCTCAGTCTATGATGGATTTAAAGAAGAAACCAAATGTGGCTTAAAATAATCTTAAATCTCAGACTATTCAAACTTTAGACACAAATGTGTAATATTATCTCCATTTTTTCCAAAGATAATGACAAAGATGGAAATATGTTTAAAACCAATTTGCGTCAATGTTATTTAGTCTGGATTATTTATCTGTATATGTTTTTGAACGTAGCTTACTATAATAGTTCTACGTTGTTACGTTGGTAATATGTTAAGACTGAATTAAATGTTTGTTGAATTTTTGAATGAAAAATAAAAGATATACACTTATTGAGATTTTTATTCTATTCTTTAGTATAATGGATTGTATAAATAATACATAGTTGTTATTACAGGAAGGTGGAAAAATATTAAAAGGGCAAAATGCAGATAATAACACATTCAATGCCACATTTTCCGTAAGGAAGTGAACTTACGAGTTGGTGGCACTGAAAGTGTTAAAAATGGCACAACTAGGAAACTAACATCTCGAGTTTATTTGCCTACTATTATTATAATAATCATTTTACAACATGAGTTTTTGTGAATGTCTTAAATATTTGTTAAATAATTGACTTAGTAAGAAAATTGATTAAAATAGGTCATAGAAATAATCAAGACCTTGTCCTAATTCCCATATAGCTACTCCAGTTCCATACATGTGTGCGAGTTCTAACCTCTTGTGGATTGAGTAAAGAGACGGGTAGAAAATCTTTTTCGCGCCTTGTGGAGTCCTGAAAAAGGGAAATTTTAGAAAATATTTAGTACTTTTTACTGCATATTTTCATCCATTATATCAATCATTTTCAATTTTTTCGTAATCTAACTAATATAAATGCGAAAGTTCAGATTGATGGATGTTTTAGAGTAAAAAATATGTATGGATCTCGATGAAATTTGGCATGTAGAGCAAATTCGGGAGTACACATAGACTAATCACTTTTTTTTTAATTCACGTGGATGGACTCGCGGGCGAAAACAAGTATGAAATACTAATAATATAAAGATGAAATATTTTTATTTTTTATGTATTGAAGTTATTCAAATAAAAATATTTCAGAGAGATTTTAAAAATTCTTTGACCATTAAAAAGCTACGTTATGAGCGAGTAATATAGGATTCCTTTATAATTATTTTTTAATTTCAGGCGGAAAGCTAGCATGAAATAAGGTACTGAATAAACTCACCTAACTTCAATATAATTCTCTCCAGTCTTATTATTATATGTGAGTGCTTGATTGTTTCTGGCGTTTTTCAATAGATCAATATACTCCGTGCCAACAATAGGACCTCCTCCATTAACAGTATAAGCATTACCATAGAAGTTTAATCCTAATAGAATTTTAGATTTCTTTTCTGAACTATCTTCATTATTAATTAGTTTTTCAACACACAATCTTATCCAAGTCAATGGTGCATTTGGACCTGAAATGTACATCAAAAAGTTAGCAAATAAATGAAAAAAAATTAAACAATCTTTCATTTTTTATAATGAGTTTTCAACAATGTAAATGTGTTATTTAATCCAATACAATTTCATATAAAAATATACTATATAAGTGTGTTGCAATAAAGGTAAATATTTATTTATGTTAATTCAAGGATTACATCTGACACTAACGTTTATACCTAATCTAACAATTCATCATCATCCTCCTTATCCTACTCCCGTATGTTCAGTGCAACTGGTTTTGTCCTCCACATAACTCTATCCTATGTCATCTCAGTCATCACTCTCTTCTTCATCATGTCACCTTTCACGCAATCCATCCATCTCTTTCTAGGACTACCTCTACCAGAGTACCCATCCACAGTCATAAAACACTTAACACTTGTTTTGAAATAATGTAATGAGGTAAGAATTAGTTCAACTAATAATTGACTTGCCTGGTTTCTGTGGATTAGAGTAGTCGTAAGTCATGACCGACACAGCTTCCACATAAGGATATATTTCATTAAAAGCTTGGACTAAGAAGTCATCATTAGGGTAACCGCGGAATGGAGGATAAACTAAGATGAGTTTAAAATCATTTTCATCCATTGCTAAACCTGAAATTAATGTAATTCGTGTTACTTAATATGTACACAGATTTATAAAATACTTATTTATATACATTTTTATTATGTTCCTGGCCCTATTCCACTAATCGCATCACCTAAGAGGGTAATCTCATAAGGTTTTATGAACATTAATATTTAAAATGATTTTATTTAATTTAATATACAAAATACACTTTGAGCATAAAAAAACTTACCAAACTTCTGAACAAATTTGACAGATTTCTCAATATACTTCCCAATTTGAGAGAAAATTTCAAGAACGATTCCATCAAACTTCCACTGTTTGCAGGCTTTTTTTACTTCATTAATTAGCGCTTGTTGCTCTCCATGTGCTGTAGGTTCCGTAAAGAAAGCTTTCAGATCTGTTGGCTGCCAATTTTCAAACAGCAGTCTTGGAAGAACTAAAAAAATATATTAAACTCCGGTTATCAAAAGAGCTAAGACCTAAGGCCCAAATAATTGCAAATGATCATTTATAATAATTAAAAATTGTTTCCAAAAGTAATTAAGAATTATAAGTGAAATTAACAGTGAACAAGGCTCTCGGTTTTATTTGGTAAGGGGGCAAACAAGCAATATAATGCTAAATGTGTAGTTTTTGATCTTAATTAATCTCTGAATACATACTTTTTAAGTTACTCTGTGAACCTTTTTGTCTTAGAGACTTCATCCATGCGTGATCAACATCATGTATTCCAGATATTATATAAATACTAGGGGATTGCCTCTTAACTTGCAACCAAACAGGACAGATGTAGTTGAATTTAGGAGCCCATGTCTTTGCAACATCATAGCCTTTGTTATTCCACTAAAACAATATTAATACTTTAGTATAGAGCAATTCATTAATTATAAGTCTCCGACTACGGCTAAATATAATTAAAAATATTTACACGCAAAAATCAATGAACTTACGGGCGTCACATAACCCAATACTGGGTTTTTAAAGTTCCTGAATGAAACATCTTGATGGTATGTTGCATGATATTTTAGAATATCTTTCACGTAAGCATTTTCAATCACTAATTTACGATCTTGTACATTAGTTTTCCTAGCACCTTCCTGTGGTTTAATATTCTTTTGAGTCTTTTTATCTGAAGGTGGAGATAAAGTAGTCAAGCATAAGTTAAATAAGATTGCCAATAGAACAACCGTTATTGTGCGCTTCATTTTTATTAACTATATCTAAAATAATTAAATATTTTTTAAAGAAACTAGATGATACGGTAACATTTATTGATATTTACAATGACATTGACAACCGGTAACCGGTTATCATTATCACAGATGAATAATTTGTAGAGTCGTCAAACGTCGTGCAGCTTGTTGGTCGTGGTTATGCACAAATATATCCTTTTAAAATAAATAATGTATCGTAATATTTTAATATTTCCTATTCAGGAATAGGTACAACTAATTTACATTTATAAAATAGCTGTAAAAAACATTCTACATAAAAAATGTTGTTTTCGCATATCTTGACTAAGTAGATTAGTGGTTGGTCTACTTGTTACGCCGCGCCATCAATCTCAGGTTTGATCCCAGATTCCTACATATTTTTGTGTGACATTTCTATTCATTCTTAATACATATGTGGGTACCACAAAAAATATTTACAATCTTATGGCGTTATAACTTTCCCCTAACTGCGATACCTATAGCCTTTAGATAGATAAGATATTCTTAACCGACTTCAAAAAGAATTAGGTTCACAATTTGATGAATATTCTTAAAGCTCTCTTTAAACTTTTTTACTTTTAGGAATCTGCTAAACCATTTTTGTCACCGTACAATATAACATAACACTAGAAGCGTCCTTTACTAGTATCATTTAAGCATGAGTAAACTTTTGTTTTGATCATCCACATTAAAATAGAAACCGTAATAAAGGATAGGTATTTGTTGAGATAAAATAAAAAGGTAAATTAAAAAGCTATGAAGTAAGTACTAATTATATCACTTCCGAGCAAAAGAAAGTGGCCAGTGTCCGGCGATGAACGAGCGGTTCGCTGGTGTATCTTGTGTAGCATCGAGTATCAGTGTTTTGACGGAAACCAAGCGCACAACATGGTTAGGTTGTTTATGCTAGCCGTCTTGTGCTTTACTTTTCTATCCATTCTAGGTAAAATTGTATACATTTTAATAAAAAGTAACAATCCGCGCGCTTTTGCTTTTTGAATTATATTTATTGGTTACTGTGATAAGTGCGTATTTTTTTAAAACGAAAAATATGTTGATTACAGAAGTGCGAGGAAAAGAAGTGGTGCACACAAGTTTAAATCAAACTAAATGCATTGAAAATGGAAGATTTTACAGGTTTGCCACTTTTTAATGTTTTTTTATTTTCTAATTTAAAAGCACTTACCTTTATTTAACTAGCTTTTGCCCGCGAGAACGTCCGCGCCAAATTTTTGAAATCGGTTTCGAAGCCTAATAAAACAATCAAATCATTCCTCAACATTGGTATAGATAATTAAATATATTCAAGCAATATTTTTTGCGATGATTACTTTAATAGCATATTTCTTATTTAATAACATTATTGGCTAACCAATAAGAAATAACATTCTTAGGGGTACTTCTCTTCTTTTCTTCTTCTTCTCAACGTATAGAAAATAGGTTCCTTTCTGTATTTACTAAAACCTATTAAGTTTAAGCAAGACACGTCTCATTTAACCAATCATTGAACCCTTTGAAACATAAGTAAAACTTATTCAAAAGAACATTCAATGGGTGTCGCTAAGCGAAGCAGAGCTGGCGACGCCTATGGGGCATTCTTCAAGTTCAGCAAAATGTGATAATGTAGCGAAGATTTTCCACTGTCGAAGCAGCCGTAAAAAACATCTTGTCTCACTTTTTTTTTCAAGGAGAATGAGTGTGATGTTTCGGTATGTGTTTCGATGTGGTGTTTCGGTAGTAACTTTAAATCAGTATTTATTAAACTAAAACTTAAGCTTTATTGCAGTAGTAGTATAATATAGTCAATGAGACATATTTACACTTTAAAAAAAATCCTCATTGCCTACAAGTCTTAGTCAGCATAGTGTAAATTAATGTTTGTAAACGTCGTATATAAAACATGTTAATTTATTTATCTTTATGACCAACTATCCGCGATCAACGCATTTGTTGTACTCGAAGTAAACCTTTTTTCGGCTTTAAAACTTTTTTATTAAAAAAAAATTCTAACCAGCCAGTATACAGCGACGTGTCTTTAAATGAGTATTGGGAATAGTTTTTATCATAAAAATGAAAGAAATACACATATGAAATTACAAACAAACTGATATCATGATATTTCTTGTTACATAACACGATCATGCACTTCCTTCACGCGATTAACGCATCATTGATGAAAATAAATAGAATAGAATAGTAGTTGCTATAAGGTTGTTGACCCCACAATACTTTCGCCACAACCTTGACAGCTCTGAATGGCTTGTAGTAGCACGATTGGCGACCGTCCGGTTTACCATTGTGTTTTACGTTATTACGACTTCCTGCGTCATCTTGTGAAATTCACTTTCGCCACACCAACACACCATGCACCTGTGAGAGCTAGAACTTGGCTATTTGACAAATCGGTTTCCTTTCGTAGATGTTACGATTGATGGTGTTAAATTCACATAGAATATTAAGGTCCTATAACTAATCTATCTTTGCTAATAATTTTTAAACTTTCGTTACTATCGATATTACCAGAATAATAAGCTTTATGCAATGAAGAACCAAATTATATAACTTAAATTGTGCTATGGAATTTTTTAACCACAGCGAAAGAAGTAGAACATGTAGGCTACAGCATGAAGAAAATTTAATGTTTTACTTTCTACAAGATAATGCTTTGTTTGTAGGAATCCAGACAGATCCGAAGAGATATTATGGACGAAAAACGAATGCGCGAAATACTACCTTTGTGTAGAGGGCGAGGTGTTTGAATTCAAATGTTCGGAAGGGCGACTTTTCGATGTCAACCGACAATTATGCGACAAATATCAAAATGTCCATAACTGTGACGTTACAAAAGGTATGTACATTACTTTAATACTAATTAAAACATTACTGAGTATCACATCGTAAAGGGCTTAAGGTTAACTTGGCGAGAAATTGCTCAAAAAGACTATGTGACCACTGATAAATTGTTTAATGAATTTGTAATGCAACATTACGTGCTTTTGTTAACTGATTGACTTGCAAGTTTTATTATGAGTTGGTCTCGATAATAATGAGTAGTCGCTACCGGTCAATTTATAATCCCATTTTTAATCGTAGTTATGCATTATGATATTATTGTTATTGTTATTTTACTTTTTTAAGCATTAACACTTGATAACATGTAACAATAGTAACTTTTTTTAGAAATAGTCCTGCCACAGCCGCTTCTGGAACATGCGATGTGTGCAAATGAAACACACCTGGGATGCGCAGACGGTCGCTGTTTGCCGGCGGAATTCTTCTGCGACGGATCATTTGACTGCGATGATTTATCTGACGAAGTATTTAAACAATATAAATATGTGTTTAAACTAAATAACAATTGCTGATTTTTACTAATTGGTCAATTTAAGAATTTGCCATTGTTTTAAAAAGTGTATCTCATTCTAAACAAAACCGCCATTTTGAATTCTCATAACTTTCTTTATGATTATATCATTCTAATAGTATTTTGGGTCTATTATCCAGTTCCGGACACATTAAAAGCATATTATCATCCTTTTCATACTCTTTTAAACAACAAAGATAGCGATATGTTTTTGTATAAGTGTTTCGGCAATGGAAAGACTCGATCGATTGAAAGCATTCTCAGTGAATTAGAATGACTTTAACAGTAGTGTTGTGCAACAGTAGCAGTTGCATCTATGCCATCTCTAAGTTGTCGTTACTTGTTGCATCTTAAGCGAAACATGACGAGATTTCTAATGATAATACAAGTAATACCTATAAAAAAACTTTCACGGTTTAAAAGGGATTATTCAATGAAGCAAGCGTTATGCTTTGAGATAAATTTATTGTAACATTTTACTTCACAACACAACCAAAAAACATTGCAATAAGCGAAACCTTATAATGTAACCATAATATGAAAAAGGGGTAGTCATTTCTTTCTGCGAAATTAGGCTTTACACCGGTCGTTGCAATTTTCTTGAATATTAACAATTAACGTCTGCATTCACTTTTTTTATAAATTCTACTTTAGGCCTGGTGTGACGTCAAAAATGATCCAAATTCAGCCGAACCATGCGATCCCAACATGTGCCTGTTGCCAGAATGTTTCTGCACGAAAACCGGCAAAGAAATACCAGGAAATCTCGTACCTAATCAGGTAATGTAACTCGCTCGAGCAAATTCATCGCGTGATTTTACGCTCTTCCGTTTTGCTACACACTACTTACCTAATTACTTTACATTACACAAACATGTGCTATTTCTATTATCCTATGCCTTGTTGCAGTTTTGTTTCCACCACCGAGACATTTTTAGCTTTACGCCCTAAACGGTGTTGTTTAACTTTATGATTATAAATAAAAATATATAAAATAATAGGGACATTACTCATCAGAGATTCCTACGGCGCATGTTTATTAACATTAGGATACATTTATTACATTAATGCACGAAATAACAACTTAAATCCCGCTATCAAGTGAAGAACTTGAAGATATTTCCATAACAGTTTTAAATGAATTCTTGTTACCAATAATGAGTCGCAACTTTTGCTGTCTCATAATTACAAACACATAGCACCATTACATAACTGCCTTGGGCTAGTATTTGGTGAAAACGAGCTTGTTTGTTCTGTATGAAAATTCCCAAGATATACAATGATTTGTTATTTTTTAGACACAGCAAAGATCAGTTATGATCAGAAGAGATTCTATTTTTATAATGAAGTACTTTTTAAATTCTCATATATATTTTTAACAACTTATTCTTTACAGACTCCACAAATGATCACACTCACGTTCAATGGAGCTGTGAATCACGAAAACTGGGACATTTACAACAAACATTTGTTTACCTCCGATCGGAAAAATCCCAACGGCTGCCCCATCAAGGCAACATTCTTTGTCTCGCACCCTTATACCAACTATAGACATGTGCAGAAATTGTGGAATGATGGACATGAAATTGCAGTGCATTCTATAACGTAAGCTATAATTTTTTACAGGAACTACCACAATCAGAGATACCTTAGTTACATAGAGTCCCTTAGGTGGTTTCTTTAACTCAATCTACACTAAACATCAAATATAAGTGTATTGTTTTGTTCAATAAAGAACTAACCAGTTACGGTTATAACTCTACAAGAGACTAGAGCTCTTGTCGAGATTTCTACATCGCCCACTTTTTTAATCATACTAGGAAGGGGGCGGATTTTGTGTTTAAGAATGTTATAAGAATAATTCGAAAACCTGAGACGCCCCTCTCTGTCCAGCGCCCAGGGCGGTGGCCCAACCGCGCCCTACTATAATTACTGATAATTGTTAAATTACAGACACCGTGGTCCTGAAGAATGGTGGTCAAGGAACGCCACTGTTGAAGATTGGTTCGACGAAATGGTTGGTCAAGCAAACATAATCAATAGGTTTGGAAAAGTATGGATGGAGGACTTCAGGTATTTATCAAAGGATTTGAAGGTGTTAACTGATTAACTCTTTTTTACATTATAATCTATGTCCTCTTGTTTACAGAGGTCTTCGTGTACCCTATCTATCAGTCGGATGGAATCGACAGTACGTTATGATGCAAGAGTTCGGTTTCGTATACGACGCGACGATAGTAGCGCCCCCCTCCGACCCGCCGTACTGGCCATACACTCACGATTACAAAATGCCACACGACTGTACAGGTAACATTTACCATCATTTAAATGTCGACACGTGTACTTACTAAACACTTCCTTGTTCAACCAATAAATAATACAAACCCTTGATGAATATGCCAATGTTGTATCGTAATTCACCTTTCACATTATTCGCAAGTCGTTGCACTATTATACGCTTTTTTAAATACTAAATAACCGACCAAAACCAAGACCCACTTCTACCAAGATACCTAAATTAAACCAAACAATGCTCAAACTCAGCTCATTAATCCAAAGCGACGGCTTTATTGACCGTGACGTGACAAATAGAATAAAAGCGGGATGGATAAAATGGCGACAGGTCACAGGGGTAATATGCGACCCGCAAATTCCCCTTAAAATAAAGGGGAAAATTTACAAGACCGT
>JAOCNA010000007.1:2879574-2893158 GCA_026546675.1 Papilio helenus
TAAAAAATAATAAAAAAATATAGCCTATGTTACTCACAGATAAATTACCTTTCTAACGGTGAAAGAATTTTTAAAATTGGCCCTGTAGTTTTTGAGTTATTTCAATACACGCAAAAATACAAATCTTTCCTCTTTATAATATTACTATAGATATAGAAGTATAGAAAAATTATTTGTAGAATTTACATTTACCCAATATTGTTAAGAATTTCTCAATAAAATGGCAGGTTAATAGATTAATACATTGCTTTAGTTTTTGAAAATTATTTAGTCTCATTCTATACGAATTACTATATTATATGAGTCGAAGTGAATTTTGGGCGGCCATCCAATTTTTCCTATCAAATCTCCAAATTTTACAAAATCAATTAAGTCACAATAACTAGCAATTAGCAGCTATTATCAGAAAACCTTCCCCTCAAATTTATATTCGGCAAGACTTTGGGTCCGGTAGACAGAAAAATGAGCTTTACACTATTGAGACAAGATTTAATTTTGCACGTGTGCAAAGAGAACGCATATAGACATAAAAGTAAAATTTAACCTTATTACAATCGCATAAAGCTCAAATTTATTTGCAATCAAAATATATTCTGCTCTTCCTTATGTGAACGGATTAATACGTGAATAACTCCAAGTGGAAAAGGGATAGATGAATAGATGAAACAATACTGTTATGCTCATTTATTTCCATACATTAAAAATACAACTAATTAAAAATTAATTCTAAACTTCTGTACAAAGTATCGTGATGATTCTGGTAGCATTATAAAATAATCTCACGATTTTCAATACAATTATTTAGTATTAGCGATATCTAGTACCACTCTTCATATTTTTTCATGAAATAAAAAGTGGCAGTGAACGTCAAAATGGCGGCCGACGGTTTTAACTCCATTTTACTCTACTCGACAGGAAAATCCGATATTATCGGGGTTTTGGTCTTCTTTCGTACTATCATTTCATCCCTGTGCCAATCAGTCGAACTTCCTAAACAGGAACAGAAAAATATAGCACAATCAGTGTGCACTTTATCTAAATAATGTTGCTATTAACAAAAACTAACCATACAATTAATTAATTTACGCTAATATTAGCAAAATTATGAAATATATATTTTAATAATGCAACTAGTAAAGAGAAATTTAAGAATTTTTTAAACAACTATTAAAAAGGTAATTAATTTAATTTTTAATATTTTTATATTAATTTAAAACCTTTAAATTATCTGTTAACATTTATTGTATAAGCAAAAAAATAATGTTATCTACCTAGTCTTGCTTTATGCACTTTCATATGTGCTGTGAGAGACTTTAGATTATCATAAGCCACCGGACAGATCATACAAGGATATTTCACTGAAATAAAAATAAATGTTATATCAAATAAACTCTTCTAACTAACTTCAAAAGCAATTATATTAAAAATAGTCTCATAAGACGTAAAACATTTTTTTTACGTTATGGATTTGAGATCGATAGCGACATAAACATCGATTATTATTAATTGATAACTAAAAATCAATTTACCGTAATATAACTTCTAGAGATTATTAAATAAATCTATCAGATATTACTACCACGAAGACACACCATTATCACCAACACTTAGAAAATAATATTCCATCCCCAAAATTAATGATAAAGGAAGCAAATGAGCAAGCAGTTTATTTCTTCAACATTCGCGAATTGTAGACCGAAATAAATACCAGAGAAGAGCAAGAAGTATTTTGATTTTTTTTTTTGTATTTTTACACAAAAAAAATGTAATTATGGACACTGTACATACCACTTCTACGCAATTTTGATTGTATTAATTTATCAAATAACAGAAAATCTCCAGACTTATGGATTTATGAACCGAACGATAATCATTTTATATTTTAATAAAAAAGAAAAAAAGTATATACCTGGCTTTGTTTTATGCACTTTCATATGTGCACTGAGTGATTTTTGGTTATCGTAAGCCACTGGACAGAGCATACAGGGGAATCTTACTGAAATTAATAAAAAAATGTTATTTGGTATCTAATACAATTCCTGTTATGTAAGATTTAGGTCCATAAGTGAACAATTGTATACAGCAAAGAAACATTTATTGACGTGTTCAGTATAATCTCTACATTACTGTGATGATATAATTTTCACTTTTCTAAGAGGAATGTTCCGAGAAATGGACAAAATTATAATTAATTTTGAGGTTATAACCTACATCATATTGTATTAAACTGCAATGTAAATAAAGACATGGTCCTATATGTTATCTTACATTATTGAATTTACGATTTATAACAAGAAAAACAAATGCAATAAAATTAATTTTGATTTTGTATCATATTTATAATTATTTACTCTATGGCATGTGCAAAAATTAATTTCTTTTGGTCAATTTTGATAAACTATGGAAATTGAAGACTATAAAATTTCATACATGGCGGCCATTTTGCTATTTCACTTTATATTCTGTAAAAATGATGAAATAATACTTACAAGCTTTACAAGGACGATTTTTGAACTCAGATAATACTGAGACATGAACATTGCACAATGTGCATTTGTAAAATTTGATTTTGTTGCCTATAGCTGTCTCCATTTCTTTTATCACAACTCTATGGTAAGGCACATTTTTATCTGTAAAATAAATGCTATACATGTTTTTTTATATTATAAGGTGACAAATAAGAAAGCGGTCACCGGTATTCACCAAAATAGGGTACCCTATAGACATCCGCATTTGCAAAAAAGTTGCCTACATTTAATCATTTAAGGGTAATTAAGGCCCTAAAAGTTTAGACCATATAAGCTAATGATTGCTTCAATTTAATTGTACGCAACAGACAAGAAACTTGTGTGTAAGTAGGCCTTTAAGTTATTTCCCCTTTGAACTCCGTCCACTTCCCTACTTTATCATTGCACGAAAGGTACAAACATAAAGACACAATCATTAAACTCAAATATAAAAGTATTGTCATTTGAGGCATCATCATCTTCACTACTTTAACCTACTCACATTGGGTCGGTGCATACTAGGCATCATACAATTTTATTGACTTACCAATCTTTTTCTTGCGAACATCACTGGTGGCGGGAGACTCAGAGGGTGTTTCAATGATAAGTCCAGTGTCTGTAATCATGCGTCGCGACGCCTGCTTATCAATATTGCACAAGTTCTCATCCATATTCTCATCCATGTTTTCATTTACAATCTCATTCTCATACTCCACTTCATTGCTATCCACTTGTTCCTATAAATAAAGAATAACTAATGTATTTTATTACATTTCTGTAAATATTTGAATAAAGAATGTCATAGAGATGTCTGTAAAAAATTATGTATGTTTGTTACTATGCATCTCCAAAATGGCTTAACTGGTCTCACTGAAATTTGGTAGAATTTGGCAGATGTAGAACATAATCTGGAAGAAGGCATAGGCTATTTACTAAATTTTTTTTTCCGCCAAAACGAAAACAGCCAAAAGCTAGGTGTAATATTTTACAAAAGTTTGGACAATTAAATGTCATATTAAAAGTGTAAAGATAAAGGAAGATAAAGTACAATAAGGATGATGGCCATACATAACCTGTATGTTAATTTAAAATGTAGTATCTAAAAATAAATAGACCTCTTTGTTTTATAAATAAGAGTTATTAGTATTCATAATACCTCAACAACCACTTCCTGATCATTATGATATGCTTGTATATGTTCTAGAACTGAAGTGAAAGAGACTCCACATGTATTACATGAGTACAATCCAGTATTATGTTGCTGCGACCCATCATCAATGATTTCTGTTTGATTCTCAACCATTGTCTCCAACTTCGGTTCTAAAAAAACAAATGTAGAACTATTCTTTAAAGAACTGATAAAATACGTAAGCTATCTTGCCTCTCCACACATGTTAGTTATCAATTAAAACAAAGGAAGTAGACAGGTTCAATGCTGGCTATAGGCATCTGTGTATAGAGGTTTCCAAATATGTTGTCAGCTTGGAAAATTATAAAAGTTTACACAAAAGCACAAAGGGATGCAGGGGTGTGTAATGCACACCTGACATTAAGCTGCCAAGATATTTGAAATGGTGTATCCCTACACAACAATCAAAACTGATTAAAGAGAGATAAATCAGCTGTGAGAGTCCTAAAAAAGAAGACCAATAGGTATTTTTATGATAAGTTTACAAATAGATAGGGTCTTTGTGTATTAGGGAGATGGAAGTCTAAATTTCAATTAGTTTATCTATCTACTTTTTGAATATGTAGTATGCAACTGCTCTTCTAAAACATAAGATTATCTGCCATCAAAACATAATTTTAGAAAATTCACCTTCAACAGTCATAGATATTGTACCATCATTATTTTGTTTAACAACAGTACTGCTAGTGTTCAACAACGAAACATCGTCTGCCACTATCATGTATCTATCACTACTGTCCTTAATGAGCCTTAATTCTTGTCCCTGTGAAGTTTGCTTTATTTCATCTAACAGCTCCACATAAACTGAATTCTCATTTCTATCAATATTTCCATTATGAGATTGATTTACTGTATCTATCTCTTCTATGTGATCTGTAAATAAATTGATGTGTACAAAACATTGTTTATTAAAATAATCGTGATTTAAATTATTTATTCACCACTACTGTGAATGAACTACAAAGAACATTTATATGTTATGTTACCTTGAACATCATCTACACCGTCTTCGTGTTTGTAATAAACATCTTTTTCGCAAGTATTCCCTTGTAAGTTTACTTCTTGACATTCGTCAAGAGTCAAATGTACTTTGAGGTGATCTAACGTCTCCAATTTATCTTCGCAAATTGGACAAGTTAAATTTGATAAAACATTTGTTAGATGTTCAATTAAATCTTGCTTTGAATTAAAGGTTTGATTGCAACATAAAGGACAATGTATTATTACGTCTCCCATTGTAATAGTTCAGTAACAGCAGCAAGCATTGATATATGCAACGATTACAACTTCTAGGTTGGGTGACTTGAGGTGTTATTTTGTAAACACAACAGTTTCATTGCATCGTTACCAAGTGCTATGTTCAGTTTGTATCTAAATTCTCAACACAAATCCATTTTTGAAGAACTTCACAATTTAGGACCACCAACCACATGAATAAAATCTGTGCAATGACCATAGACAAAAGTACAGATTATATTTGGAACTTCCGATTTACGACAGAAAATATACCGCACTTGAAATACGTTAAAAGTTTCTTCACGCCTAGATTTTTTATTTAAAATATTACTTTTATTTATCGGTAGTGCCAATATAATGTTTGAAGTATGTAACATATAAATTGATAATGATCAATTTTATTATTTGTTAAAAGTATTGTAATTAAAACTAAAATTGTTAAGCGTATTGAATGAAGTTAAAATAAGTGATTTCGATTTTAGTTTCTTATCTTTTGAATAAGAATAAAAGCAATAATAAATCAATATTTTTTAGAAGCATAGACTTTCGTGTATAAAAAACTTGAGTAACACTTGGCTGAACATAAAATATTCATGTTACAAACGTCAATGAAAAAAAAGACTATTTATTTTTAATGCGCCATTTTGTCGTGGCAAATTGTTTTATTTATTTGCTGGTGATTAATCACAAAGTTTACAGCTATATTTTTTTATTACTAATTAAACACAGTACATGGACAAGTGACATCAATTAAACTGTGTTAAAATAAAGTGGTCTGCTCTACTACATTTGATAAAATCAAAACTTTTTGACGCCTGTGTGCAATTGCTTTACCATTTTCGCGGGCAAATTTGATTGAGCTACTGAAAATGTTAGGAAAAAGGATGCACCATAATAGCAAGGGACGTTTAGCAAGCAAAGGTCATGATAACAGTAAGCCTTCCAGTCCCGGTGTTTCTCCATATAATAAACCTTCAAAAATACCTGGAGCAGTGTCGGTTGGTAAAACTAAAGTGGAAACCTGTCCTATTCCTTACATCAGACTTCAAGACAATGCAACGAGTTTACCCCGATTATCTGCAATTTCTGTCAGACCTGCTGATGAACCTATTGGTATAGATGAACTTGATGCTTTGCAGTTAGAACTAGAATCATTATTGTGTAGCACAGCATTACGAATAAGATATTTCCAAGGGGAAATTGAAAGTATTGATACAAATGAATCTAAACGAGAGAAGAAAGGGAAAGCTGCAGGTAAACAGCTCCAGTATCCTGTGAAAAGAAAATTCCAAGATGATAAACTAGTTAAAACAAAAGACTATACAAAACTTTCAAATCAACCTAAAGTACCTAAATTTAAAAATTTCTCTAATACTTCGTCTGGAGGATCCCACAACAACTATTCAAATGATGTCAATGCCAACTCTGATAATTCAATGAAGCTTGAACTTTCACAGTTCTCATTACCAAAGAATAATATTCCTTACAAATTTTGGAATTCTGTTGAACCATATTGTGCACCAGTTACCTTAGACGATATAAAATTTTTGGAATCGCTACTTTCACAGAGTAGTAACACTACATTACCACCTATCCCACCACTAGGAAGACATTATTCAGAAGTTTGGGCCGATGAACATATAACAGAAGATCAAAATGCTGGTAACCCAAATAAATTAAGGCCTCCTGGAATGTCACCAGAAGCAACAAGCCTAAGAAAGAAAATTGATAAATCTGGTGAGAATATGATCACCGGCCCATTAACACAGAGATTAGTGTCTGCTTTAATGGAAGAAAATGCATATGATGTGCCTGACATAAAAGTAAAGCAACAATCAAATATTAAAAGCAGTTACAAAAATTCACTAACTCTAGAAAAATGTCTTCGCAAAGAGCTGGTAGACCAAGGCATACTGGATCCAGAAGATTTGCCTCCTTTAACCAATCCGGCTGATGATGAAATTTTAGCAGAGATAAAGAAGTGTCAAACAGAACTGACAGCTATAAGAAAAGATAATTGTAAGAATTTAAAAAACCTGATTGGTCTTTGCAAGCAAGAAATGATCAGATTGAACTTAAAGAAACAACTTGATCAAGTTGATTTAGAATGCATAGAAACATACAAGAAATTGGTTGCCGCTAAACAGAAGAAGCGTCCTATCACTAAAAAGGAAAAAGAAGATGCTTGGAGAGCTATTAATGAACAGATAAGACTTAACAAAGAAATCAATCTATTACCAGTAACTGGACCCAATACAAGTTGAAGGAAAGACAGATCATGTAATTTAATTTTAATTTAGTTCTAATTAAGAGAAAAAGATTTAATTATACATCTTGGTGTGTATAAATAAACATTGTTAATTGTTTAACTTAATTTGAACTTTATGATTACATTTTAAAAGATTATCTAGATAGAGAATGTCTTCTGTACTTAGGCTTGCATATATTGAGCTAAACTAATTGTATTTACCAAGCCAATTGAAAAGTCTAGACATAAGAATATTACACTGCCATTGTTTAAACAAACATATACTA
This sequence comes from Papilio helenus, assembly GCA_026546675.1. NCBI lineage: Eukaryota > Metazoa > Arthropoda > Insecta > Lepidoptera > Papilionidae > Papilio > Papilio helenus. The sequence continues at coordinate 2,887,042 of JAOCNA010000007.1, forward strand.
TCAACATGTTAGGCTTAAATAATTTTAATTTGTGATTAAAGAGAAATAAATTATTTATCTTGGTGAATCGGCTTAAATGAAGAAAGAAGAGGCTCTGTGTCTTAAACAAAAGGATTTAGAGGACCTGATAGCAAATTCGAATGACAAGAAAGTTTTGAAATGGGTTTGGAATATATGGAGACAGAAGACTGGACCTTTGATAAGGGAATATTTTAAAACAGCTGTGGATATAGAAAACAGAGCCGCTCGAAGAAACGGTAAGCTACAATAATCTATCTGATTGTTTTCTTTTACAAAGCAACAAAACTTTGTTTAATAATTTGTAGGCAGTGTTTTATTTAACCTTTCTCCGTGGTCATAAAAATTTTAGGTTACAAAGACGTCGGTGAATCTTGGCGTGAGGAACTCGAGATACCAGATTTAAGAGGCTACTGTCAACAACTCTATCAATCTGTGAAACCATTGTATACGCTTCTTCATGGCGTAGTTCGTTACTTTCTTCGGAAAAAATACGGCGATATCGTACCAGCACGAGGACCGATTCCTGCGCATTTACTTGGTACAGTATTTATAATAAAGCAAAAGATTTTAAAGTTATATGGTCTATGTTCACTAATAGTAATGTTGATACAGGAAATCTCTGGCTTCAAAATTGGGAACCGCTATCAGATATAATCATACCTAACTCTATTAATTTAGATGAGAGCATGAAGAATAAGAAATGGGATGTGAAGCATATGGTAAGTAAGCATTCTAGAAAGGAAAAGAAATTAGAAAATATTACACAGTATCTTATGGCTGTTGTTGAGAAAGGCTTTAAAAAAAAGAAACATCAAACCAATTTTTAGATAGGCTAGTTGGCTTTTATAAATTTTAACGAGGAAGTTCTTATTTTTCAGGTTAAAAGAACCGAAGACTTCTATCTCTCTTTAGGTTTACCACCAATGACAGAAACTTTTTGGCGCAAATCAATTTTTGTGGCAGAAGATAATAAAATACGTTGCCATGGAACTGCTGCAAACATGTTCAAAGAAGATGACTACAGGTTAGCATCAATTAAAAATTTAGTAATGAATCAGAATTCAATTGTTTCATTGTCTAATAATTATTTTCTAAAATTTACAGATTATTATATTGTTCAGATGTTTCCTTTCAAGATTTTATTGTCTTGCATCATGAAATGGGTCATATTCAATATTATATGGCATATTCTAACCAGCCAGGTATATTTAGAGTAAGTAGAATAAATTTAGAAGCATCCATTACATTTTTAAACCTAAAGTTTAAACCAAAACCTGTAATGATTAAAACTGACTGTTTTATTTACAGCAAGCTCATTTATATTTGCATGAGAGTATTGGAGATGCAATAATAATCGGCGTCATGACTCCACAGCATTTGAACAGACTTGGACTTGTTAATGATTCCACTTTGTATTCTGCATATACGAATTTTAAAGAAGGTATTTCACAAGCAGTATCAAATGCATCCAATAAAGACAAAGTCAATCATTCCCCTATAGTTACTAACAAAAGTGAAACAATACAATTTTCAAATGCAACGACTGATGAAATACTGTTATTGAAACGTGCTCTAAACAAACTACCTCAAATACCGTTTTCTTTGCTCATTGATGGATATCGTTGGAAGTATTTCGAAAATGGAATCGATGAAGATTCTATGAATAAAGAATTTTGGGCAATGTCTCTGGAACTGCAAGGCATATCACCACCTGAAGAGAGAAGTGAAGATGTCTTTGATGTAGGCGCTATATATCATGTTGCTGACAATACTCCTTACATCAGGTAAAAAAAACGTAATGATCAAATATATTTTCATTCCAATTATTTTGCATAGAACTCTGGTGTTATCTCTGTTTATTTCAATAGGAATGAAGGGGATGCCAATATGTAAAAGTGCACACTCACAGTTAGAAACAACAGACGATAAAATACAAATAACTAGACCAAAGAAGTATCACGAAGTATAAAATTATAACGATAGGTTTTTGTTTCAGATATTTTTTGGCCAATTTCTTCCAACATCAAGTATTTGAAAATCTGTGTAAAGCCGCTGTCTTTGGGAAACACGGAGATGCCAAGGAATTACCGAAATCAATCCCATTGAATAGATGTGATATTTATGGATCTAAAGCGAGCGGAAAATTGTTGAAGTAAGATATTAAATTTATTTTGCACCACTTGTACTGCTATACTACTATACGTACGCAACTTATTACCCATCAATCTAAACGTAAGTTACCTATGAATACTTCTAAATTGGCGTTGAATTTTTAGAAAACTCATGTCACGTGGTAATTCCCAACACTGGAGAGAAATATTAAAGGAGACATTTAACGAAGACGATATCTCAGCTGCTGCTCTCTTGCGGTATTATCGACCTTTGGAAGATTTTTTGGTCAGACTCGTCAAAGAACATAACATACCACTCGGTTGGTAACCTGATAACGGACACGAATTAATCTTAATATTTCAAACGAAAACAAATGACTGAAAATCAATTTGGACTGTTTACTTTCTTTATCCAAATACATGGTTTTATTCTGCGATTACCCTTTGTTTTGTTGGTTATGACATACGAAATGTAAAAACAATTAATAAAACAAAAGTTTAAATTAACAATAAATACGCTTTATTAACTTACTAAATATTATTTAAAGTCACTTAAATTTAAGGCTTAAATAGCTTAATAAAGGATAAAAAAATATTAACAAAAGAGCTTTAAGTTTAGCGTCACAATAATAAATAACTAAGCTTTTGAAAATAATTTATGACAAGCGTTACCGACAAATAATACGAGTATATGAAAAAAATATTTACATTCAAGTAATAACTGTTAACTTCAATATGAAAAATGTAATGGTTTTTATTTACATTTAAAAATATTTACTCTTTTTTTATTTACAAAATGGTATAGGCACTAATAGCTTCAGATTTGCAATTACGGCCGGTTAATAATTTATCACATTATTTTTAATGCTATATCGATAGGCGAAAGACATATGTATTGTGTTTGTTACGAGGTTTTATTTCAACATAGAACGTACGACGATTTACAAGCAAGTTAATATTAAAAAGTCGTAAATATTTCCTTGGACTTATCAAGATTGTTCAAAGAATACCCAAGTCAAATGTCATTACACAACATAAAAGCGCTTTTGAATTTCTGAACAAGGAGAATTAATGAACACTAGAATTCTTTTAAAGCAAGAAACCTTTCTAAATGCGAGGTAGCGAGAGTTTTGTAATAAGGCTGTCCTGTAGGGCGCTCCACAGGTGCGGTTTGAGCTCGAGAGCCTCTCGCGTCCTCTTGATTCGCTCCACAAGACTTTCACTTTGCGTCCTATTTTTTGAAGATGCCAATACGAAATGGCCACTTCATTCTTATAGATTTGCGGCGATACTCTCGCCTTCTACCTTGGTACCGTTAGATTTCGCTGGTTAAAGTACAAAAATATTTTGTTTCACACCTTTATTCATAAAAATAATTAACTCAAAAATGTATGCTTTTTGGGAAATTGCGTTTGAAGTTTGTCATGTTTACAGGAGATTTGAAATGAGAGAGAAAGACGTCCTATCTCTTTTATTTTAATTCTATTGTGACGCGAGTTGAATTATGATAAAAACTCAACAGACATAAATGTTCAGTTAATTCTTTTAATGAATAAAGGTGCGGTTTACTCTGTCGTTCTCTTTGAAAAATCGGAGATGGCACTATGTATTTGTACAGGTGTTTCAATACAAAACCACGATTATGACATCATTAGTTTATACGGCTATGTAATTTTTCGTTATGATGTCATATTTTGTTTTGAATTGCCCAATATTAACTGCACCGTTATGCAATCACAAGTTCGATTATATGAGATGCCATATGAGCGACGCGGCGAAGACTCGGATGGTTACCACTATGTTACCATACAAAGAACTTTGTGCTAATCTTTCTCAGAACTTCAAAAGTAACCGAAGTCTAAATGACAATATTCAGAAACAATAAGATGTAATAGAACATAGAGGTATGCGCAATTACCATATCAAAGTGGAAAATTAGTTGAATTTGAATGAATCTTTTTTTTTAACCAGCCCACTTTCGATTTCGCAAACCCAATGTCGAGATATTAATCTTTAATTCATAATTAAATCAAAACTAGTTTCCTTTTGCCGTAACTAGTTACGTAAGCCTTCATAAGATTTCCTTTTCCATAGAAGGTGTATCAAAGTGTTATAAATTAGCATCTATCACGCGATCTTGGCTAATGTTAAATCGGAGAGTTTAAAATAGAGCAAAATGTCGTGGAAGTACTGAGTGACCTACATTAGACCCGCAATGTCTGTGCCGGGCTAGCGCTGCTAGTTGCCGCATGCAGACATTTTTCTTCACTATCGCTTTTTGATTTTACTACTTATGTAATTTGTGAAATCAAAAATGTCCTCTTTGGAATGATCTAGAATAAATCGTAACAGCACGCGAACATCTTTGACTAAAGTATCGTTCAACTGTTTAGTCTCGCTTTAATTCGTATGAGCTTATATGGAGGTGCGCACACTAGTCGATTTTTAGTTGTGCAACTAAACAGTTGAATTGGCTGCGAGACAATCGACAATCGCACAACAGTTGTGCGAGAGTTTATTCAAAGGTTTGCGCCCGCTCTCAATAAAAAAGTGACATTTGGTCATTTGTTAGAAAGGTTCCTTTAGATTAGTACTAAAGTAATTATGTTTTTGCAGGCTGCATGTACAGTATGGCGGCGTTTGGCCCCGTGTTGGGATTCCTGCTCGGTGCTTACTTACTTTCCTTTCATATGGACTCATTTTCCGGCACTATTATATCCATTGGTAAGTTATTAAAATTTTATTGTATCAACTCTTTGTTTATTAACATTTTTAAAACGTTATAATTGTGTATTCGATGTAAACAGACGGCCCCAAATACTTTCCAATCTTAAAAGATTTAATGCGCGTTTCGAAGTTAATGTCTTGGAAAAATGTAAACAATTAGCTTCTCTTAACATCTCTTTCGCAGTTTTTCCGTTGCTTTTAATGACCTAATTATACTAATGGTATAATTTCGTCCATGAATATAAAATCTGTTTGTGAATATTTTGTTACTTTTTCATCCTTTACAGTTAAAATTATAACCGTTTCTATGTGAATGTGAACTATTTAACTTTAAATTCCAGATCCCGGAGACCACCGGTGGGTGGGCATGTGGTGGGGCGGATTCCTGCTCTGCGGACTGCTATTAATTCTAGTTGCTATCCCTTTCTTCTCCTTCCCGAAAGTGCTTGTGCGAGAAAAGGAGAAGATACGTTTGGTAGAAAAGGCCGCGGCCGCCAGCGGCTCCTCGACTAAACCACCTTCGAAACCGCAGACTGATATCAAGGACACGGGCTACGGGAAAGATATCAAAGGTAAAATCAGATAAATTGTCATTTTATTGCTTTTGATTTATTTTATTATTATCAGTATGGACCCGTCTATCAAAAGACAGAAATACGTGGAAATCTTTACAGGAGGTTTTTGTCGACAGACAAGCTTTTCCACACAAACTAACAGTTGTCGATAATTCTAACAAAAAATTATAATTGGTTAGATAAAAATTGTTTTTTTTTTATCTAGGCATGTGTTATTATTAACTGTAAATCGATTGAAAAGCAATACGGGCTGTTTTATTTATTGTTATCCGACTTCCAAAAAAAAAGAAGAATAGCTATCAATTCGGCTGTATATTTGTTTTATTTAAAAAAAATACTACCAGTATGTTATGTAATTTTCCATTGAATTTAATTCCATGAATGTATTGAGTGCAGACATCCCGGTGTCGATGTGGCGGCTGCTGAAGAACCCGGTGTACGTGGTGACGTGCCTGGGCGCCTGCATGGAGCTCATGATCGTCTCCGGCTTCGTCGTCTTCCTGCCCAAGTACCTCGAGACGCAGTTCAGCCTCGGCAAGAGCCAGGCCAGCGTCTTCACTGGTATGGACATCGCAATAACACAAAATACTAATTCATCATATCCCCTACCTTATCTTACTCTCGTAGGGTTCGTGCATCAGGTATTCCTCCAAATAACTCTTTCATCCGTCATCTCTCATCAC
>JAOCNA010000007.1:2946103-2959033 GCA_026546675.1 Papilio helenus
AAAGCTTCAGGAAAGACTTGCTAGATTGGCATCTGGAGTTGCTGTATTAAGAGTTGGTGGCTCAAGTGAGGTGGAGGATAGGGGGATTTTAATGTGATCCTTTAATGATGAAGAAACAAAAGAAAAAATGTATTCATTTTACTTTCAGTAATATATTTAAAACTGTTAATTGTTTTAGTTATTGTCGCCAAAAAAGGCAATTAAGAGACGATCCTTAGAAGCGAAAATCCAATCACAAAAAATGTATGTGACATTGTCTGCCAATGACAAGCTAAGTTAGATCATAGAACGTTGAAATTTTCGTAGAAATTTATGTCTAGCCACTTAGATCATAGAACTAGTTAGCGACGAAAAGAAAATTTCAAGAGCGTATACCCAACTACTCGTAGAAAGGGGGTAGAATCGATGCCAATTTGTTCGATGATGATTTCAGTATTTGCATTCAAAATTTAAAAAAATGAAAAAGCAAAGAACAAGTTCATGTATAATTGTTTCAAGTGATATTAGCAAGTTGCCTTAAAATCTACATTACAAACATTACCCTCTTCCCAAAGCACACGCATTTAGATGACGCAACAATTCCGACGACCCTTAATTAATTATGAATTCGTATTACAGACACAAAAGTAAACTTCCTGTGAAATTAAGGTAGGCACGCAAACAAGAATCCGGCCTTTTCTGTGAGATACAAAAAAGCCGTGTAAATAGCGCGTAATACTAGTATCCTGAGCGCTTCCCGTGTACTTTCTACTTATCCACTTTCCCGCGGCATGGAGGGCGCGCGCGGTCGGCGGCGGGGGAGGGGCCAGTCCCGGCGGATCCCCGAACGACCCTCTTGTTTTTTTCCTCTTCGTCGAAATATCATTGCTGCCTTCGTTGTTCTCGCAGTAATTTAGTTTATTGTACCTACTCAAATCAGACACTGAACGAAGAGACGATTTCGAGTTTTAAAAAGAGAAAAACTCCGGCAATTTGGTCGTTATTAAGATGAATTAAAATGTTATCCTCCGTTTCCTTCAAATTTCTATTATTATAGCAAGAATTCTGCGCTGCTTTCGCTTTACGAACAAATTCGCGCTTCGTGCTCCGCAGTAAGAATGGAAATAATTTAGACTGTCTAGAGGATTTTGTTATTAATTGTTTTAAATATTTGAAGCATACTTCCCAGGAGTTGAACAATGCACTTTTTAATTTAGATTGAACGTGGCCGCGAGAAACTGTACGAGAAAAACAAAAAGGTGCATTTTACTTCAGCCGTTATCTAGTTTTGTTGTCTATTCTACATCTACATGTACACGGGTAGTGAAATAATGCTGCGATTTCTTTTTGCTTGCACAAGCTGAATGTTTTCATTTTATTTCTAACAACAGAACTTGAAATTCTGAATTGGACTTTTCTTAAGAGTGCCTTTTACTCAGTCCTACTGCGTTATTCATATTTATTAAAAATACGAAAGGTATTTTTTAAAATAATCGTATTATGTATGTTATGTACAGACACATACACGTTATTTTAGAACCCATATCATTACTATTATACCATTATTCTATGCACATGCAGATAAACGCTTCGATAACGTTCATAAAATTAGGTACTATGTTTATTACTTCAGTATAAAATACTGGTGTTTTAATATTTGAAAACAGCATGTTATTCGACAGAGCGTTGTGCAGAAAACCTTCCAAAATGTAATTCAATGTGCTGAATTTCTCATCGCCGTAAAAAAGTTCAAAATGTATATTAGGACCTAATGAAGCTCATCATGCCCACGGACGCTAAAAGAACGGTATAAAAATGTCATTATAAGACTTTTCTAGAAAGGTGGGTTTGCGAGGATAATTTGGGCGCTGCCTTACTATAACAAAAAAGTATAAAATCTGAAAACACGAAGGATAAGTTAAGTTAATTACATTACATTTTTATTTTGTGTAGGTAGCTATAAATTATACTACACATTTATATCGTACATGAGTAACACAGGTGGACGTCAATGTTTTCCATGCTTATGTAATCATTAGCGGTGCAAACACAAACTGCATTCATAAATGCTTACAGTTTGTCTTTTCGTGTAATCATTTCACGGAACGTAGCCCCCGCATAATGGAGTTAAAACACAATGCAATAAAACACAATATTGAACAAGCAGGTATTATATAGTGGTAGGGTTACACACCGGCTTTTGATATTGTATGAGTGCACAACTCAACCAGAAGTTCCAAAACCACAAAGTACCGAAGAGAAATATAGGATGAACGCCTTTTGAGGACTTCCATTAATAGACTGGAAACAAATTTATAGTTATTTTTTAATAACCAACATGGTATGGAGACATCGACTTGAAAACTAATCCATAAGCTCTTGTATTAAAATAACTCAAATACAAATGTAACGTATGAATTTAACATTTGAAACGCCTACATTTTTCTGTCTATAAAATGCATGAGACTGGGAACAGTACAGAAGATGAAAATACAATATAGTCTTTTTACCTTCACTACAACGTTTTTACGCTTGTAAACTACGTGCTAAATGAATGGGAAAAAGCTTCTATACTAATGAGACATTGTATAACACATGCAGATCCAGGAAATTGTGAGCACGTTGCAAAAGTAGGTTAATTTTTTATGTTCTATTTATGAGTCGAGTGTACGTAGTACGTACTATTTATAAGTGTATGACGCACGACTCACTCAATATAGGCGTCCCAAGTTTTAACGATCCCAATGGATTGATCAATAGAGGCAATTATACTGTAGTCCATTTTCAGGGACAACAGGTGGCTGTTATATTAGCCAAGTTATAATCGATCGGATTACGTAAATAAACCGATCAAGGGCTTAATCGAGAAATTATATTAGAAACAGATTATTTAGAAATATGTTAAAAGTATTAACACTCGTATTATATCTATTATCGTTAAAAAAATATGGCAGTACGTAACAGCGTTGTTAGGTGACAAGATCGTTTCATAGACGAACTATTTTCATTTAAAGTTGCATCGGTGTCGTGCATGGTCTTCGAGGTCGCTAGATCAAGACTCTCGAAACTTCTCCCGGAGCTCGGCAATAAGAGAACAATGTAGGGTCGTTGATGTCCAAACAGCGATACTTCCGAGACAATAGATAAAGTAATTCCAGATCACTTGGAACTCCTACAATAATGACATAAGAGCGGGAATACACATGCCAATAAATTGGAATAGTAGCTTACATGCCAGTTCTTTTACCATACTATCAATTAGTTTATACATGCTTGTAGCTTGTGCCAGCTACTGGAATGAATATTTCCGCCATAAGACACGAAATAGAAAATGAAGCTCAATACTGAAATTAAGATCATTCTAATAAATCAATAAATCATTTTAAACGTGTTTCTTATGTTTACTTTATTCAATTTTTATCACTTTATTGTATTGCCCTTTGCCTTGTTACGAGAGTGATTAGATTGTTGATATTACATCATTAAACAGGAAATTTTAATAATTTAACTGCGATATTTTTCGTGTGTAAAATTCTTTATTATAGTTACAAATATTTTATCTTGACAACGTGAGACTAAAAAAATCTTATAGGACGGATTAAAATTACGTGATGTAAGAAATAAATGGGCACAAACGTTATAAAAAGTATTAAAAAATGCATATAATTACAAATCCTACTTGTCTGTCTAGCTAAGTATTGCTTACTTAACACAAATCAGATTTTATTCTTATTAAAAATAAAATATGATTTCGTAAGTTGCACATTAATCTACGTAAGGGGTTAAGATGGAGTCACAATCAATTTCTAGTCCGCTAATGGGTTTAATCTAAACTTTCTAACACTCAGAAGTCTTGACACGTCGTCGCTAAACCAGAAGGCAGGCTGGCGGGCGATTCCATTAACCTAGCACGTTCACTTAATAAATTTGGATAATGGAGGATGAAGCACGCCTTGCTTCCGTCGGTTTTACTTCATATTATTCTTTTGACATTTCATTCAACTATTTTATAATAAAAGGGTATTTTGATTTACAGCTTAGTTGTTTTTTTTTACACTCTGCAAATCTGTATAAAATATAGGATGATATAATTTCGCTTTTTGAAAAGATTTCGTTGTGGTGTCCATCAAGCTAGGTTTTTAGTCAAGTGAGGCTGACTAAAGTGCAATCCGTAGTTCATAAAAACATATTTTAAAATTAACATTCTAACGTACATAAATCGTAAAAAGCTCGATTTAGTCTTTAAAAACTCCGTCAGAGAAATTCCTTTTAGTGAATGAAGTCTTTGCTTTTAAATATAATAGGATTAAGTCTGCAGTAGGTTTGTAAAGAGCCAACATCTGCTGTTGCTTATATACATACGTACACGCTGAGTTGCCGTTCAAGTATTTTATTTTATTTATATAATACTGCATGCTTTGCAATCCCGTCATAGTATTCAACTACTTGATATATCTGATAGGATCTTAGAATAAGAGCATATAGATTATAGATAGATATATTTTTAATGCTCATATTTATTCAAACATTTTTCATACTACATCTAGTACTAAGGGATTCCTTTAGCGATCATTTAAATCCTATTACGACAGCAAATTCAAGTCTTTAAAAGACCTATCTAAAACATAGATGCTAAACTTCAAAGTTAACTTATAGTTAGATAAAGTTTATCGAGTTAATCATGGCTTCGGAAGCACGGACACGCTCGAGATAAATGTCACTTTAACGGCCATCCATCCTAAAGCAAACCGTGCGATACATTGCTTAACTTCCATGATCGCTCAAACCCATCTAACACATCTACACTTATATAAGTTCACCTCTAAACTTGGACTAAAATCTATTACATATCGCCACAAGATATGCACAAAAAAAATGTTTCACTATTAAATGTTTATTTCTGTTATTAAAAGACAGACAGACAAACTTTTTAAGCAGACCACACACGTTAGATTTAGCATGACATTTTAAACCTTACTTGCCACTACAGTTACAGGCAATAACTAAAGTTAAAACCGACATACAATACCTTACGTGTGTGACCGGCATTAGGAACTTCTCCGCCATTTTGTTTGTTGTCTTAATTCTGTTTATTACGATTATTGTAAGCAGGAGTCAAACTTGAAATAGACATTTCTAAATAAACTGGTTTATTGACCTTTATAAATGCAATTCAATATTATATTTTTATCAACTTAATAGCGTATGTTCCCACACATATGAGGTTTCAAAACTAACATGATTAATTAGGAATGGCCTCTAAATAACGTTATTAGGTTCAATAAAAAGCGAAAGGAACTGGATATTCTAAGAATTTTTTTTCAGATTTTTTATATCTCTGCATCCATGAAATCTTAGATGTTGGGGACCAACTTAAATTGCTATTATTACGATAATTACTTATGATACGCATAAAATAATAATAAAAACTAGAGCCAGGCGCGATACGTCTATTATTACAATTATAAAAAATACATAAAATATATTCATAAAAACCAAAACCATGTAGCATTACACTAATATTGGCCATGTTATGCCTTCGATACAAATCCAAGCCGACCGTCCGATCGTAATAATCCGTCCAATAACATATCGGAATCCGCATTATATCCGAACGTTAGGAATAATTTCCAAGAAATCGCTCACATTTAAACTGCGATTAGAAAACGCTACCTTTGCATTGGATATTCAGCGAGCAGTTATTTCCTTTTAGGAAATTTTCAATTCATGTTGAATTAATAACGACGGCAATCGCAGACGATGACGCGATAGAAAACTTGGATAAGTAATAAAGTGCGCTCGCGAATACCGTTCGCGGTAAATGTGAAAATATCTCACAGCCATTAACAGCAGATAAATGTTAACATAAAGTTTTATTTAAAAAATAACCTCCAAATGAACTAAAATGTATCAAGCAAATAGGATTGACTGTTTTTGTACGAGCCCAAGTTTGGGTTCTTAGACAAAGAAAAATATTTGTACAATCCATAGTGTTAACTTTCGGGTCAAGGCGTGTTATGTATCTTCTTTTTCCTTGTCACTTGTCCGTTGTTCCGGCGACCATAATGGAGTGTCTGTGTTTTTGCGAATATATTTATGCTATCATTTACTTTGCGATTGGCAACGAACATACAAAGTCTCTAGGTTTATGCGCTCTCTACATATACATAGACTGTTGTTAAATTATTATTTAATTCTAAATTTAATAAATGGTAAGATTAGCGAATGCGGATGAAGATGGCCGTAGAAGACAGAATTATTTAGCTTTTATTAAAAAAGCGGGTTTTCTATTTTATTTTCTTTCAAACATTCGTCTATAATTTAAAATGCTGCTAAAGTTTAACGGAGGTAACGTCATGTTACATTACAGTAAATAACATGGCACATGGTATATTTTACTCTCCGAATATTCGAACCTCATGGGAAACACCTGCGTGTCTGGAAAATAATTTATGACGCTTGCATGAAATTTTAGAAGATAGAGCATTATACGCGGAGGGATTAGACGAGCGTTGAAAGTTACATGAAGGGTATCGATAATAAAATATAAATGCGAGCTAGGTTACCGTCACGTGACGTTACTTTATAAGCACGAAGCTTACGTGACTTCGGTAATGTTTTGCTGTATTTGTTACTTACAAAAGCTTGCTCGTGGTAGACAAATTCATCCACAATAGTCGTTTGGAATAAAAATTGTTGTCATGTTGGACGACCTAAATATTAACGTGACCGTTTCTTGCAGATGATTTCATGCATATTTGATGATGTGCAATATTTCCTAAAAAAGCGAGGATCACAATAAAATGCAATAAGTAATCGGTACAGTAGGTCTAGGTACCTACGTAATAAAGAGCTGGATGCACGCGATCCCGCCATTAGGAAATGGGCGCCGCCGCAGCTCTGACGATAACGATTTCACTAGGCGGCCATACTGAATGGGGAAAATTGCGCTTTTCAGCGAAATGAAAGCCCGCTATGGTTGCAGAATTCCTCTTAGATAAAAAACGTACATAAATTTTCGGGTCCGCCTCCTCTTTGATATTATATGCATCCGGGCGCCGCAATAAATCCGACCTAGATTAAAAAAAGGCTTTCACTATAATATTTATAGCGGTAATCAAACGTATAATACTCGAATGGAAACTATTTAGTCGGTTGCGTCCGTAACTGGATTAAACCGTTTGATTGCATTTTATTTTCTCGCAAACGCTGCGGATAGCTGGCATAGCTCGCATCGGAATAATTATCGCACTCGATTAATTAGGCAAACGGCGTGCGCACCGACTACTTTCATATAGTTCTATCTCATCTAAAAATTCTAATATTCAAGAGAGGGCGATAAAGGAGCCCCGCCGTAGCGCCGTATAAATTGGAATTTGCAATAATGCTAAGCCGCTTCGCTGGTTTTATTTCAAAGAATGAAAAAAGTTTTTTTGGCTGGCCAACGGAAGCAAGGCACGGACGTTGCGAAAACTAACAAACTAGGAAGAGGAACCGATGCGTCTTACGCAACAAGGTCGAGATGACGCAAAAAAATCCACTCCGACGACTATACAGAGACGCGGGATCAAGTTTTTCGCAAACACAGTAGCTGACATATTGTTGATTCTTTACAAATATGTTTGGACATTTAATGTCAGCTTTTAGACAGAAGGTCATAACTGGAATTGCATAGCAATGACAAAAATTGATGATGATGTTTTACAATTGTTGACCTCGTACTTTTGAGTGAATGAAAGGTTACATGAGAGGTAACAGATCAATGTTTTCACAATCAATATGTAATAGGTAAAAGATAATATATCTACGCTTCAGATATAGTTTAACATACCGTACAAAATTTACTTTGCGAGCTTTGTGATTACTGTGATAACATGATAGGTATTCTCTCCTTTGATATTTTGACCTCGTTTGGAACAAAATACGCGAGACCTTCTATATATTTGATATAAAAATACATTTCTATGAATACAAAAGTGATATGAAAACACGTAGTTCCAACCGTTTACAAAAACCTAGTTGACAAACACACGAATGAAACATTTCATATTTAAGTGACGCGCGATGCTCTGCAGCCAATCTAACTGTCAGCTTCAACCACTGAAACACCCTAACAAATATAGTTATCTCAGAATTTTTAAGAAGAATGAAAAGATGACTGTATGTTTTTGTTCAATTCTTTCTTTTTCCTTTTAGAAACTTCAATGTTATCAGTAAAATCAAAGTGAACTGCGTCAACGATTCAATTTACTAACAAATTGTAAAAGGTTATTTAATTAAACTAAACACGACCTTTAACATTTCAATTTCAAAAGAATTTAATTTATTTCCTTCCAGTTTTCAACACCAGAGAAGCCTTCTTTGAAATAAAAAGTCAATAAGGCTTCATTAAAATCAGATTACGAGTCATCAATCAATGACCGCGGTCCCTATTTCTAGTGAAAGTGTAATGTAATTTAATTAATGTTCGAACAAAATATAAATATTTTAATTATTATGACTTTCTCTTCAGTACGCCCTACACCGAGGAGCGTTGCCAAGGCCGGGCCACTTAACTACTTCGAAAGGTCGATGTTTACTTCAAAAGTGCTTCAATTTAATTTGGCCAACCAATGCAATTTACAGAGTTACTTCCACGAGCCCCTGAATTACCACGAATAAAAGTAAAATAAACAACTTATTAACATTACTATGCTCTGCTGCGCTATTCCCCGCTGATGGCATATTAAAATGCCACATTTTATTTATATTGTGAGACAGTATAAGCGGATAAATCCTAGTTTTATACCTAGAAAAACAAATGCACGCCAAGTTAAATTGTATTAACAATCGAGCCACAAGAGGGATGGTATTATCAAAACTAACAATTGTTGAGCGAAATGTACTCGAATTTGCCATTAGCTCGCTTGATAATGTAATCAGAATCCAGTACCGTACTGCCGTCAATACTGCTCTGTTAATTAAACTAAACAACAAATATTCGCCACAGAGCATATAAAATCTAGAGAGTCTTGAT
Organism: Papilio helenus; assembly: GCA_026546675.1. NCBI lineage: Eukaryota > Metazoa > Arthropoda > Insecta > Lepidoptera > Papilionidae > Papilio > Papilio helenus. Next base: position 2,955,099 of record JAOCNA010000007.1, read on the forward strand.
CGTGATATCTTTCTGTTCGACTATTATGATTCTATAACGCTGCAAAGTTTTTGTAAGGCATTAAAAACCTTAGGTTCAAACTACAAATTTTTATGTATACTGCAATAAACATACTCTGTGACCGGGTCACGTTTACGATGTAATACACTCAAGGAACTGTGGATAATGAATGCGATATGAATAAAGAGTGGACCTATTTTTATTGAAATGTACTGGCGACTTGCTGGACGATGTTTGCCATTTGGTTTTCTATCGTTAAATTGAAACCGTTTTTTTTTTTAAGCAAATTACAGGAAAATTACCTCATGCTTTAACTTTTATTAGCTAATGTTTCATAAAAGTTATAATAAAGGTGAAACTTGGTGATTTCAGATTCTTTTTAGATCAAAAAATGTCGCCAAATAAAAAAGGACAGTAATGTTACATGGAGCGTGCATGAATTTTTAATACTGTTAACTTGTCGCTATTATATCTGAATAGGAACTCATTAAGTTGCTAGCAGTTCTTAGCGAGCTACGTTATTTTTACGGTATGTAAAGTTCTTGTCCGACAAAGAACATTAAAATGCAAATTTCGACGTAAGGACATTAAATGTACAAAGGTTGTAGTTAACAAGGCGTGAATTTATTTCAGCGCAGTATTTATGAGTATTCGAGTAAATAAATTAAGCGAGTGGTAGGCGCCGGTCGTTTTTATTTATTTCTCTCTGACGCTCAATTGTCCTACATCTCGTCAAGTCGAGACATACCGAGAATTCTTTCACAGACATAGATAGAACTCTATTATTCATCAATCTCAAGTTTAAACCTTTTTTTTTGCAATTTCTTTTACCATACCCACCAAGATGCGCAGACGAATTTGAGAAAGCAACCCAGGCAGTTCGGTCGAATGCATTGTGTGACATTCAAGGATGTACTGAACTATTTAGTTTCCCTTTTTTTGTACTTTTGTCAAGACAAAGAACGTTAGCCTTCAAAAGGACGACTTTTTTGTTTCTAACCATTTTTTTTAATTTATGGGTATAGCTTGTACACTAATTTAAAAACACCACTGTTAGCTTCATCAACTTTAAGTTTCAATATAATTTGTACAGCTTAAACAAAGACATTTGCATCCTTTAGGACGGTACCCCTGTCTTCTCAGCAAAAAGTACGTTTAGAAAATTGCTATTGTCATTTGTTATGGGTGCATTGAAAAAAAAATTAAGTCATATTTTTTTAATGCCAAGTCGGCATGTGTACTCTTTGCAATCTTTTCTTCAATTATTGAAACGTTTCTGGTTCGTTTCGTTCATCGATGTGTATATTTGACACTGTAGCTCTAAGCTGTAGTATTGATTTGCAGTAACATGGTTAGCTTCGATCTGTTAGTGTGTTTGAGCGGAGGCGCGTCGCGGCAGCCGATGGAGGATTTACCCAAGCCCCGTTCGCTAACGAAGCCGAGCTTGTTTGCTGCGAACGCGAACCTTGTTTACTGCTCAAGTTTTCACAAAATCGTAACAAGAATGATATAATAAAAAAAGTGTGTAATCCATTAAAAAACTTGAAAAATGAATAAGCGTACCTGGCGGTAATCGCAGTCAATATTTAATAAGGCCGACATTATGTTAAGTATACTTGTTTTAAAATTTAAGCATTCAATTATATTTAATAATGTTAATTTATAAATGATCGGGATTAAATCTCGTTACTTTATTTCTGCAAAAATTGTTGTTGAACAAATTTCAACTTAAAAACTGAATGTTTATATTAAAACATTTGTATTAATCAGCAACCTATCACATCTTCGGATTTGTCACGTTGCAAAGATTTACCGTGGAATGTATTATAAATTGGACATTTCGTTACTAAATTTTAGATGTCAAAACTACGTTCATAATTTGCTAATAGAAGTTAATGTAAGTTAAACACGAAGCAATAAATATTAAATTCGTAGTTAGGTAACAAGGAGAGATTTGTCTGTGGCGTAGATAATGTCAGGAAGAAGATTTAACGCGAGAAAATGATGACATATGGCGGCAGCGATAGTTGCCGACCCCGAGGCGTGGGGCGCGTGTAAGCATCAAAACTTTACCAGCTAACGACTTTAAACCGTGCAATATTAACTAAGGATAATGAGCCCGACTGGAGAGACGTTAATCCGGCGTATGGTTAAACTTGAGTTTCGTTGTAAAATACTTTGTGAACAACCTGCATAAATTATAACACATCGGCACAAAGTCGGGCTGACTGCGCGTTTAGGTAAACAGAAATTGGATGGACTACGTGAAGATTCGTCATCATAAGGTCTCGATGCTATCAGATCTGTAATCTACACTTTACGTGTATTATTCCCATGTATTATTTTAAAATGATTTTTATATCGACTTCAACTTTTAATTCTTTAAAATCATTTTATATTATTAAACGTTACTTAAAAGTAATATTTAGGTTTCTAATTGTTTGAAGTTCAAATAACAATAATGAATTCTACAAAAACATAATCAAATATTACTAAAGTTTAAGTTAAAGTTTATTTATTGATACATAAAAATTCTATGAATATATTAAAGGTTAAATAGTTTTCATTATCACAACTAAGCCGTGTGATGTAATAAGCACTTACGTAGTAAAATGCATATGAATGAACAGTGTCCATTGTCAAGCAATGACGGAATATTTAGTCATAATTACGTACCCATTACTAAAATTATTACCTAACGATAATTGTTTTCATATTTACGAATAGTATTATCTAATATTGCAATACTAAGAACATTTTACAATGATTAACTGCTGCACTCAGTCGTTTAATGGTTAACTATCACTTAACGACTCTGGGTGCTGCCGTAGGATTTGCTATGTAATATTCTGCAGGCGTTTTTGTACGTAACCCAAAAAAATTGATATCGTTGATCTCACCCTCCATCGAGTAATATATTCGCATCAAAAAATGCTATTTGTCACGAACGAACGCGATCATAGATAGTTCCAGTTCCCAAAGCAATAAGACCCTCGAAAATATGGAACGTCCATAATTTTTTTCCTTTATTTCCATCGATAAGAAGGGAAGGGTAAGAGCACGGGGTTACTAAGGCAGTTGGTTTATTATTTGCAAAATGGACTATTGTGAACTGTAAGTACATACAAAAGTTATTGAACAGATAATTAAGAATAACATTTTACTATAAGGTATCAATTTTTGAATGGAAGAACCCATACATATATGTTAGTAACATATAAGGCAGACCTTTAACCAACGACATGGAGATTTAATTGTCCTTAAAAATCTATTGTGAATTGTCACTATTACTATAACACGTTACATGCCATTACTATATTTTGTTATAAAACTCAAAGCCAGTCAGCACTGAACGTGTTAAGAAAAAATACCTCCATAAGTGTACGTTTTCATACGGTGCTGTTTACTTTTTAAATATATTTAGTAACTACCTGTTGCTTTTTTCTGAGACTGGCTGATTCTTGTTTGATCTATTTCAAAAAGGCTTACCTCCAACAACAAGCATAATTTTTTCAAAGGCAATCCAATTAACTAACGCCCACGGACCCATTCTTACCCACGTCGGTATGAATCCCTTGTATAATGACAAGATGCCCTCATTCTTCACAGATTGCCGCACACAGTCAACCAGACCACGATATAATAATCCTCTGGGAAAAAAGAAATAATTAGAAAAAGCACTTCAGTTCATTCAAACTCAAAATTAAAATTTTAGAATCACTTTTATTATGCATTTCATACGAAATCTAATAATATGGTTACAGCGCCATCTATGCAATAACGTAGTAAACTGTAGAGTAAAACTTTTACCAAATCAACAAAAGATGGCGTTAGCGAGGTGGATTTTAACGTAGCAGAAATTAATTAGAGGGAGGACCAAGATTGTAGAAACACAAAATATGAGACGTCTGATAGACAAATTTTAAAATGATAGA
>JAOCNA010000007.1:2977337-2994005 GCA_026546675.1 Papilio helenus
CTGACCTCGTCAACCGCCTCACGGGCCAACTGGACATCGTCAACGCCATGTCGTTCTTCCATCTCTTCGACTGGGACACAGTACGCGTCGAGCTGCTGCAGCGCGGCGGTGAGGTGGCGCGCCTGGGCGGCCGTCTGCTCGCCGAGCGCGTCTAGCGCGCCGCACAGCTCGCCGGCCGCGAGCTGCACGCCCTCGGGCGAGCGCGACTGCGCCGCCACGCCGTCCGGACCGAAGTGTACCTGTAATACGCGCACTTTAAATTCCCTGGAATGTCTTTTAGAAGAGACAGCTACGGAATAACAAATCATAGTAACCGCCACCGAATATGAAAGAAACGAAAATTGCGGACAGAGACGAACCAAGAAACGACAAGCGAAAACCAACAACCGAAATAAAAGAAATTAACAAATCTGATGTAAACCCCTGAAATGACAACCACTCACATTAAGCTTTTCGACGGCATAGGAAATTTTAGTTTTTTGAGTTGATATATCGTTTATGAGTTTTTCTCTTAGAGCCAGCCTGTCTCTAAGTGGTTTCTTTGCATTTTGTGGAGTCTCAATGGTCCGCGTCGTGGCATCCACCCAGTGGCCGACGTCTTTTAATTTCTTTTCGCATCTCTCCCATTCTTCGGCCAGTTCTTGTAGTAAACCGTTCTGAAAAATGAATTACCAATATTAATGTGCTGTAAAACGGATCACTGCGGGACACGTGTATACGGAACACCGTTATTGTTACTTATATGTAGCGTACCGTCTTCGCCAATTTCTTCTCAACATCTACTGTGGCATTTTCTGCCGCTTCAAGTCTCGAAGGTAAGTCACCTGGACTTGTTACACGCTCGATAGCCTCTATTTCCTTAGTCATATCTGCGAGATTCTTAGCTTGCTGCTTGCAGCTTTTAAGAGCATTCTGAAAAAAAAAATATTATTTAAAACCATGAAATCTAATGTACAAGCTAGAGAATTATGAAAAGAAGCTCTACCCCATATTCAGTCTGTTTCTGCTGTGCCTCCTGCAAATCGGCCAACGGGAGCGGCCGCGCTAGGAATGCACGCTGTGTTTCAACCCAAAGTAGGACTTTTTCTAACAACGCAAGGAATCTGGCCACGGCGTCGCAAGCGTCCTCCACGGCCGCCTGGCGCGCCTCGAGTTCGCTGCACACGGCCGAGAACTGATCCGACAGCGCCATCACTGTCGACTGCACCAGCTGCCGCTCCCCGGCGTCGCGGCTGCCCTCCACGATGGCGCGCGCGTTGCGCGTCAGGCGCTCGAGGCGGTCGGCCACGGCGGGCACCTCCGCCCTCGTGGCCACCAGCCGCTCCCGGTACGGCGCCGGCGGCAGCGTCCTGTCCCTCGCGTTCAGCTCGGCCGCGCGCACCCACGCCTGCACGCTCTCCACATCGGTCGCGTATTCACTGCGAGCAGTGCGAGCGCGCTTCCACTCCCTCTCCTTCTCCTCCATGGCTGCCGCCAGACCCTCCGCCGATAGTTCTAAAGCGGACAGCTCTTGTGCGATGTCCGCCGGGGCGGAGCCGCCGTATCTCTTGCGGCTCTCTTCGGTGAAATTCTTCGTGCGTTGAACTAACTCCGAAACTTCGGTGGCTAGTTCGCGCACGCCTTCCTCGTCGTTCTCCCCGAATACGTAGAAAGTGCCAACTTTGGCTATGAAAACCTCGATCAGCTGTCGGAGCTTCTCGATATTCTCCGCCACGCGGTCGAATTCGGAAACAATGTCGTCGATCTCCGCGAGCCTCGCCGCTAGAGTCTGTCGCAATCTGTAAAAGGAAAAAAAATATAAGTCGCGCGTTCGTTTCGGGCTGCGGAATTGCGGCTTCTGGGAGCGCACGCCGGGAGGAAGCTGCCAAAAGGCGACGAAAATAATCCGCGCGCGGCGTGACGCAGCCGCGCGCCGCGCCGGGTGACGTGCAAGGTCGCACCTCGTGCTCGGTCGCCGGTTGCCCGCGGCGCTCCGCTCGCGTCGCTCGTTCGTCGCTCAATGAACCGCCGCCTCGCCCGCCTCGACACGGCTAATTTTATATTCGACACTATTATGTTTGCACGATGACATCAGAGCGCAAGTTTTTCTATTGCAGGCCGTGTTTACGTTACGAGAGCACGGCGCCGACGTGACATTTCCCACTCAGCCATCGAATTTGAGATTGCGTATTGCGCAACAAAAGGGCATGCGCTGTGCGCCGTAGCCGGCCGGCGCCGCGCGGAGTGGGCGACGTAAACATTACTTATACTGCTGCCAAACTCAGTACCAAACCGAACCTTTCTTATCCGAAATCGTGGACTACTTACTGGCGAGATATTACGGAACAAATATCCAATGCGACTTCGTAACACGTGCGTGGCACTCGCAAACCTTGCGAGAGATGTTCCCCTAGGGACCGATACCGGGACCGGTCCGACGAGGCGCGCCCGGCGGCTGGCGGCAGGCGAGCGTGTTTGCCGAAACGTTTACGATTTTACTGCACATTGCATTCCCGGCGAGAGCTTCTCGCCGCGAAGCACGTTTCGCTTACGCGGTGTAAGTTCTCGATATGTCTGTGCAGTCGAGCCGCGCTGCGGGGCCGTGACCCATTAACTGCGCAGCGCGCATGCGCGGGCCGGCCGGTACATCGCACCGTCGTAGTCGATTCGAATGCGTAACGATTGCACGGACTCTCCCACACCGTCTGGATGTGGTATCGATCGAAAGTAAGCCCTATGATGAAAGAGGGAGCATGTTTTTTAGCGTATAACATGACGCGACGTATGGCATTCCAGTTTTACCCGAGACGTGCGGTATGTATTAGTTATTTTTTATAATCTGCGGCGCAAAACTTTTCGCAATAAACTTATACTTATGTTTACTTCGTTACTATTTGTGTCAGCGACACTGAAGTAAATATGCCGCAAATATACAGGAAACATAACGATGTATACCGTTTTTAAACCGGAGTAAGGAAATAGCGTGAACTGATCAATACAAGGCATAGGGATGTGAAAGATACTGAATCAAGTCTGATATTGCAGATATATTCATGTTATGAAACATTTTACTTTAACGAGATAGTATGTACTAAGTGGACTATAATTAAATTATTCAATTAGGCACAATAATGTAGGACCTAGTGTATTCAGTAAGTACTGGACGGGATTAAAGTCAGGGTGAATCACTCGATATTTGCGTGCTTTGTTTGTTAAGCGCCTTAGTTGTTAATAAATCTTACTTTTCTAAACATATTTAAAATAGTAGTATAAAGATCCCAAGACCAGGAACGTCGTGTGCATGGTTCTTGGAAATTGCATCCTGGCCAGATCCATAGACATGTACATACGCAATACTGGCAAGTAATATTGCCATGTGAAGGTCATTACCAACATAAATTGTTCGTGCGTCGTGTGTAACAAATTGGCGATTGGTATCGCTTCGGCCCGAGCTTAAGCTAAATGTACTTACTTTTTACATAACGATAGGCATCGATGAAAATGGCGGCTTCGCTTCGATCGATGCATGTTAATCGAACTAAGCCGCCCATATCGCATATCCACACGTGACATTAGAAATGCTGGAACGTGTATGAAGTACCATTATTGACTTAGTTGCACTAGAGTAACTCAAAAAGTGGGCAAAATTACAATCCATTGTTTATTTGCCACCAACAGGCGAGTACCTTTCTAAACGTTCCGTTTTCCAGCGATGAAAACTGTCTGTGGCTGCAACAAAATACTCGCTTATTTTACAGAAGAACGAATAAACAACGGAGCCACTAATGAAGGCACAGCAGTCGCCACATTGAAAAATTAAACTTCCATTTATTAAACATCTCGTCGCGTAAAAATCTTTATCCCTCCAGAATTTTTAGCTGTTGCCCAAAGGGATTCGATTACGTTAATCCTACCGAAAAAGTATCAAGTTTAACAAGGTATTTGTTGAACATTCGAAGGAAACTTTTGGTGCGGATTTCGAATTCACGATACGTCAACTTTTTATTTATTCTGCGTGTTTAGCAAAGTTACAATACTGAGCGGGGAACTTTTGATGTCTGACGACGAAAATCGTTGGATACAATAGTTTTGTTAAACGTTTTAGTAGAAATTGTTCGTTTACTAAATGCTCGTAGTTAAGTGCGCTCATGGCCAAACATCGACTTGAAAGTTTTCTGTCACGCAATCGCTTATCGCATAACGTCCAGTTCAAAGCTTCTAACTACATTACATAATTTCTCAATTCGTTTTTCATTTATAGTAATTTACATTCGAGATCGTACACAACCCTAACGAGTTGCACAGAGTTATAAAAAACTCAAACGCTATATTCCAATTGCTGAAATTATTTGTATTCAGTGTGATAGTAAGTCAATTACTATGGAATAACCACCTTAAGGTAAAAACGAAAGAAATACCTACCGTATAAGAGACTAAATTTATATCTGAACTTTATCACAATTTTTATTACAAAATACATTACGTTTGAACACAAATTACGTATCTTTCTTTCAAAAGTTGTCAATCAATCTACTGTTGTGTGTATTTCATATTACAGACAAGCATAGTAATGAGTAACGTGGTTTAAAATTCATTTAACGTAATCCTCGCCATTAGTATTCCGCAAATTAATATTATTCACGGTGTAGGCGTTGCCGGAGAGCATGGAATAGGTTCTTAGAAGCTTTACATATTTCCGAGGAGATTCGGGCGCTAAAGGTCGTAAGCGTAATCGTGTACGGCGAAGCGTGAACTTCTTACGATCTTAAACGGCGTATCCTTAATTCGCGGTTTATAACGATTGTTTAATGGCGCCAAAATCTGAATACGTGGTGCTAAGGATACACTTAAAAGATTTCCGTCTTATCTCATCCAAAGTGATTACGGTAAAATTACGAGACTAACAAGAAGGGTAGACGAGTTACTTTTTCCAAATACTTATGCATAAAACAATCGAGTTCCAAATACTTTTAAGCCTAATCTTTACACCTCTCAAAATGTCCGTGGATACAAAACAAAACAAACAAAATCTTGAACAAATATCGATATTTATTTAAGGCGGTACGTATCCATATGTGAGTGAAAAAATAATTTAACCAATTTAGGGGTTGAGTCAGAGATATTAATCATCATTTGGTTTTAACTGGTATCATAAAATATGACGGTGAATTGATATTAAACGCCTATAGGAAATATTTTTCCTTCCTGCAGTACCGCCAGCGTTACCTTCGAAGATATGACCTATCTAATATTTTATCATCTTATGCAAGATACTTGCGAGATTAACGATGTACAATTAGTTTATGGAGTACAGCGGGTGATTTTTTGCTGATTAACGAAACAGACAAAGAGGTTCGGCGTGACCTTGCGGCGGCGTGTGCCGGTGAGACTGACGATCGCGGAAGCACCTAACGAACTACCGCCTACGAGCTTCACGAATCAGGTACGTAAATGATGCGGTCTTAGTATAAAACCTTACGACCGAATTTTTTACCACCTTTTCTTGTTTGATTTATGTTTTTACGTTTATATTCGACGGAATGTCGATGTGCTGAAACAAAGAGGCGGTAAATTTTTACTACCGTAGACGTTGTTGTGGCATAAAAACTTAATTTAAGATTTGATTTTTCAAATTTTCATTCGCAAATATGGAAGGAGATCTAGAACTTTTGAACAGTTACTGCAGGATATTAATAATTTAAATATTATCAACACTATATTAAAATTAAAGTCTTAGTACTGTTGAAATGCAGTATTAATGTTTTACATTACTAAACAACATGTACCTATACTTACCCCGGGGGAATTAAGATAAAGTGACTTTTTCTACGTAATTGGGACCAGTTGCGAGAGTCGGCCTGCAGTAAAACTTTGTTAGTTCAAGAGAAAGCTGCCGCTCATTCTCTTGTTTACTTATTACCTCTGACGATTTTTACGATACCCTTGAGAGGGGTTTGATGGAACATCTTATTATACGCCCAACATCGCGCTTGTAACACCCATTATTTTAGTGTAAACAAACCTCTTATATTTTTACCTCTTAGAAGATTCATGGATGTTGAGAGATGAGAATGAGACACAAATTTACGTTCTACCCAATACATTAAAAGTGTAAAACTACAATTATGAAGTATATGTGCCATGTAGCTATTTTTGTCTTTCAAATACAACCTCAATATTCAGTATACAGTCTAAGAGAAACTTTTTAGTGGTCTAGTCTAGTTTCCATTTATATAGTTACAGACTGCATCCCAGTACGCTAAACAACTAACAAATTGTCCGTAATAGGTCTACAGCATCAATTAAACAATTAGCGAGAGATCGCCGAAGTTCGTCAACTCGCCTAAACAATTCAGTTAATAATTAACGAACGTGTGCTGACGTCCTAATTGTGGGAATCTACCGCAACCTGTACATGAGCGCGAATCCCTCTAAAACTTTTGTGGTTTAATTAAAAAATAATCGAATTAAAGTAATTTATATCGCAAATTATCCAACAAAATTTTTAGATGAATGAATTGTTGCAGGTTAATTTGGACTATTATAGTAGGTTTATTTTAGAATGTGTTAACTAGACAATTTAGACGTCATAAAAAATAACGTGCTTTTAAATATATGCGTAACTTACAGCAAGGCTACAGCAATACACATGACACATTCACTGTTATAGTATAATTTAGAAATATTTTAAACGTATTGTTACAATAATAAAATTGTAATACACACGGTCATAGTCTGAGCTGGAGATTAGGTTTATTTTGTTAATAGTGCGATATTGCTCACATCTATAGTTTAAAAACTTGTATGTACATAGATATTTTATTAGATACCGACGTGAAATAGCAGTTACATCGAAGGACTTCGATTTTGTTCAGTCGTATCACGTACGCCCCAGCGCTATGAAATTAACCACAAACACGACTTACAAACATAAAGGATTTTAACGTTTGTAAAATCACACTTTGTTTCTAAAACTTGATAGCAGTGTGAAAAGTATTAGTTAAATATTCGTGGAGCATTCGCAGCAACCTTAAACTTGGCGAGCGCGATTAAATCCACTTTTATCGCGACCTCATCCGTTTCACGGTACGTGTTTTACAATGTTTTACTAACTTTTAGCGAATTACATTTTAGTGCGTCGGATTTAGAGAATTTCCCGACCCGCGTCAAGAGTAATTGCTTTACCCAAATTATGGACCAGTTCACTAAAACGACACGCCACAATATTAACCAGGGTCTAACTAGTTTAATCATATTATTTTTATGTGTTAGCGACCTGTACAAGGGATTTTAACGTAATATTTTATGCTAAAACAATAATTTAACGCCTAATAAAAAACTGTACTATTGTAGTAATTTAGTTAACGATTTTAAACTTAGATCTGTGAGTTCAATACAGTTATTTTAATGATGTTTCAATCTTTTTGACCAACTTCCCAAAAGAAGGAAGTATTCAATTTGTCTGTATGTTTTTTTTATGTGATACGAGCCTTATAACTATTGGGGGGGTTAAGTAAGAAGCTTTACTAATACTGATAGTTCTTTCTAGGCTCATGAACTATTAAATCACGATAGTGTCAGGCAACTGCATACTTCTAGAGATCAGATTTATATTCAACTAAGGTCCGTTGTGGTATTTCCACGCTGTGCTTGCAGTAATAATTGCTGTGATTACATATATCTACATAAGATGGCGCACATTATAAACCATTATACCTGTATTGTATATACAATACCATTGTGATTTGAAAGGCGCGTTGAGTCATGCTCTTGTTATGACTGCCTCCCAATTGGTAATCGTTTCTTAGAATTAATCAATCATCTGCAGATAATACTTATAATTAAATAGGTGCAGTACTTTATTCTCTGGCACTGAGAATACATATTGTGAGAAAAACAAAGATTCCAATGTATTATGCAAATAAAGACTACACGACTATAACTTTTAATCATGAGAGGCATCTTAGTTTGTAATCGTCACTTTTCGTAACGCGAACCGCAAAAATTCATGATAAATTTGTAATATTAACATATTAATATGCCATCGATTTAGCTTTCATAAGTATTGCAAGCTATATAAGGAACATATTGCGAGTCTCATAAATATCCCATTAGCTCGTGAATAAACATAGTGGAAATTGCACAGCTCTCGATCCTTGTCGAGGTGCGCGAGTAAAACGATAGCAGTCGCCTTTTTAATTCCCCGAGCTGCCTTATTTACGTTTAGCGTAATTTCCTTAGACTGAAATAAGGCATAGGAAAATATATGGCCAGTTGCGCAAGCTACGTTTGCCCGTTGTCAATTTAATACGTGTACAAATAATTTCAGACCGGATAGCTGGCGACGCGACGGTTCGACGAACTGTAAATATGAACTGCATTTCTTGTATCAACAACATCGCCCTCGTGTCTTTAATCAACCCATACTATTTTACACACTCGATACAACAACATTTTAAGGCTTAATTCATGTTTTACTAATATTTAGCACAAATTTAAAAGAGCTGATATTGTGTTGTTTTCAGCTTGATTGATAGTAAGAAAATTCTACATAAACAGACGAGGGAATCTATCACCAACTTTATGTAGGAAAATATCGAGAGAAAGTATTTTAGATTACTGACTTCCTCGTTCAAAGCTATACTTAACTCCCCCTATTCAACTTGCTAATCTCGAGTCAAGCTGCTATTACATAAAGCTACCAGGCTAACGCTAGCCTAATCAATCTGCAGTGAAACATGCTTAGTGTTATGCCTTTATAAAATGTGTACGCTGTGCTAAAAATGAAGAAGGCTAAATGAATGGTAATATTTAAAAGTAAACCGGTTATCAAATAACGATAACAAATATGTAAATAATAACAGTACGTTACGTTATCTTATGACAATAGTCGTTCGTCATGTTAATGAGTTATTCTATTTATTTCCAACAAAGGTCGATAACTAAAGAGCTTGTGAGACTAGTTTTTGATTGCAAGTGTAATTATATTGATCATTATGACGTTGAAAAATACAATAGCAGTAAGACTACGGCTATAAGGATATGACAATGACTATTATTACATTTCCAAAGCTGTATCAGAATAATTAATCAGACCATAATTCATGGTTCGCGCGTCAATTATTAAATATAACTTCGTAAATATAACACAGGAATAAACTGGTGTAACGGAAATGACACGTGAAATGGCCGCATCGTACATTGCGGCCAGTTTTAACTGTGAATTACGGTCGCTATGAAGTCGTAAGGTAGTGTACACTGTGACGGTTGCAGGCATAAATTTGTCGGACGTTATCGGAAAGTATCGCGGCCGACGAGCGTACAGTCCGTTGCACATCAAACGACGTGCTCGGGAAAGTTTAGGTCTTAACACTGGGGAATAAGGCATAGGCATGTAACATGCGGCCGACCGTACATTAGAAGTGGGAGTGAGGCAAAGTGGTCGGACGTGGGCATTCAGAGGCGCTGCGGGCCGAGTGGCCCTCCGGCACTCCAAAGCACTCGCGGCATGTTTACACGCTAGCGTTCGTACACTGAACTCGGTGAGATAAAATGTTGCTGCTTCGAGGAAACGGAACGGACGTGGATCTTTTAGGCGCTTAATGGAAACGGCGGATGCATTCAGAAAATTCAGAGACTGATGCTAAAAGCGCGAGTGCCCGATTAGAGTGTCTTTATTTGACCGTATGAAATAAACAAACTTATTCTCTTTGTAAATTCGTAAAAATAATAATTTAAAAAATAAAAGGAATTCATTAGCTGGACTCATTGAGAAAAATAAATTATATTTTTCTAATGAATTTTACATTTTGTATTAAGAGTGAAACGTAATATTCTTATTTGTACGTTTCTTATTCATTTGCTCTTAAAATGTATTAAAACATCATGAAGATACTTTGATTAGTTATTTAATTGGAACGGTACGAATTAATTTACGACACATCTTCAATTAAGTAATAAGTATCTAAAGAATATTAATAATTAAATATTTCGAAATATTATACATAAAATAAATCGTCCTTTAATGTTATACAAGAGAAATTTTAGGTATAGGTCAATGTTGGGTACCTAAACCTTTAGATATACACATTGTTAATCTGCACAATTGCATATGAGTAAAGTGCAGTAATAGAAACCCAGAGACAAAGGGAAATCACAAAGTAAATGCTAGTATTTCAGTTCGTTATCCACCTACGAATGGAACATGGAAAGGTACCTACCGTCTGCTGTCGAGCAAGTGCCATATCCCTTACGTTGCTCTCTAGCGGTCTAGACAACTCTACGAGGAATCGAGACAGATTGTCATTGTTCAACAGACAAGTTAAAAGCTAAAACTATTCGCTAGCTTTTGTATTAACTAAATCGCATATGTTGGTTATTTCTTTTAATTTAAAGATAACATCGAATACCGTGGATTGTCGAACGTCGAATAAGTGTTTTTCATTTTTATTCTTATAAAATGCAATGTTAACTTTGGTAAAACTATTATTCTTATTATTAACAAATTAATATTGAAGAATTAAAGGGAAATAGGGAGTCTCAAATAATATAGCACTTAGTGAACAAACGGCTTGTAATTCGGACGAAAGTTATAATTAAGTTACAAACTCAAGCTATAAATGATACGGTTTTTCATAAACATGCAAAATAATACTCATGTTATATGAAAGGACATGGGTTATATTGCAATATTTCTTCGTTGCTAACATTGAGCACTTAGAATATGTTATTGGATGATGTTTCCATTTCGACAGGCGTATGCAACTGCTTTGTTTCGTTGAGTCCGATGCGACTGGGAACGGAACGTCGCAAAAGGAATTAGTTCTCTCAGAGCGGTCAGATCTCTGCAAACACTGAGTAGGAATTTGTTACTCAAACATGGATACTATATTCAACTTCATTATGCATTTCCACTATGGTCTTAGGAAACGTGTCTATTTTAATTGTCTAATTAAGAAACTGTATCATGTTGTCAAATTTAGTAATTTCTATAATGTATATAATGACTACTAAGTTTAATAAGATAAGATCAAGTCATAGTCATATTAATAAACATTTTACTTCTAAATGGGTCTCAGTGTTAAAATTTTGTAGAAAAAAAAAATTGCGAATTTTATAAACAGATCCGAGGATCTAAGAAGTATACGTATGGATGTAACGTCTCCGGAAAAAAATAGAAATACAATAAAATAATTTGCCAAAAGTCGTTTCCAAAGCGAAAATTGACACTATGAAGAACAAAAAAATGCAGTTCTCAAGTTTTACTCCAAGCTAAGTTTAAAACACATTTTACAATGATATTAAATCAGTTGCTGTAAGGTTCAGGATTTATACAATTAACATTTAAATTTTGCCCATCCAAAATTACAGCGCGTGAAAATTTAAAAAGCTCGATAAAATTAAAGGATTTAACGTTGCTCCATTAGGCGTGTAGTCGTAATTTCTATATGGATTGCTGCTCGCATCTCCAATTCCGAAGCGAGGTCGAGACGTGAACAACGCGGGTGGTACGCCCCGCTGAATATAAACATTGGCTGTAACACCACCACTAAACATCGAGCGCTACTCATGTCTAATATTTCAAAAATACATGAGCATGCAGAGGTACGAGTGACCGTAAAATGGTAGCCGCGTTACACTAAATATAACATCATATCGCAATATCATTGTTATTGTTTTGTTTATTGTAGCTGAATATTTAATGCGGTGCGCAAATAGAAACTTGTGTAGCTAACTCTGGATCATGATTCATAAGTTGAGGGCGCTGGAGAAATAACTTTAGCCGTAGATTAAACGACGCCTAACTCGATTATCATAGCTAACTTTACTTACGTAATCTTTGAACCTAAGTCTCACCAAATGAACATACTATTTCAACACTTTTTTAAACATAATTACCTAAAATTAACGTACGTATACTAAAATGTTAGTTTACATTTTCTATGTAAGCATAATATATGAAATAGCAGCAATTTAATATTGTCATCACTTAACGTAAAAAAGTTTTTTTTTACGAAAAATACAAATATATTTTGGTCCAATACAAAAGCATTTTTCTACTACGAAATAGGGTCGTTTACACATAAGCTAGTTATTGTCTAGACACTATCGACCACGTATGTAAACGTAGTCTGATTTAGGTGTCTGGTTACATCCATTTCAATGGATAGAGTATCGACTTGTTTTTTTTCCAGACGATGTCGGGTTTTTAAAAATGGTTGTCAAATTAAATTAAACCAGCTCATTTCGCATACAGTCAGAAAGATGTACGAATAAATTATGCTCGTGGGAACTGAGAATGAAAATATTGCCATTATTTAAATACGTTTTGTTACTTCTTCTTTATTCAAGTTTCAGCTCATTTTCGCTTCTAGTACGGGCTTCTAAGTGACATTTGAAGAATCTTAATGGACTCAATTTGCATCTCTCAACCTCCTTTAAGTATATTCAAAGAAGTATGCTAATATAAAAATATTGCATTACAAATGCTAATAGCGTAATAGCGCATTCGGATTACCAAAAACAGCAACAAAAATACGACCTGACAGTCGTTATTAATTACCACTTGGTGAAAGTTAAATATAAAATAACAAAAGTAGATATTAAATGAAAATCCTTTGCATAGCTGCATAAAGTCGCTCATCAAAAATGAATACAAAAACCAAAGAATAAAAAAAAAACCACTTCCAATAGAACTCGCCGTTCATTGAGATAGGACCATTGGAAAAATCTCTATTCAATATTCGTGTAGAAAATAATGACGTCAAAAAAGAACTGTCAAAGGAGCAATACAATCAGAATCGGAATACAAGATGTTAATCGAACTGAAAATTCAAATTAAGAGACTGTCCATACGTAATAATTGTTAGAAATGTAAACCATACAACATCAAATTTAAGTTTAAAGACTACCAAGAAAGCTTCTGTAATTGGAAGGGTTTCGCAGACACCTTTTGATATCGAAATATCAAAGTGCGCCTTTGATGTTGAAAGAAATCATTTTATCAAAGAAATATATTTAACAAAGTAACTTTGTGAACCATAGATATGGTATAATGCAAAATCATTTTCTTGAGATTTGTAAAAAATTAGCTTACAACATAACACATATTTGGTTTAAATAGAGTTTGGGAACAAAATGAACAAAAACGCAATAAATACAAACAGCGGTGTTTGGTGCCAAAAGCGTTTCAACCTTAGCAATTAGTCGCAGCAGTGAACACTGCGCGTCGGTTTGCAGTCGGAACCGTTAAATAATTAAATAATAAGGATTTCGAGCCATTTGGCAGATTTGTGCGCTTCGAGGGGGTTAGATTTGTTCTATTTGCTTTCGTGATTGCCTTTTGGATTTGCGTCCATAAATCCCAATCTGAAGTATTAATATTAGATTAAAGCGCCTTTTGACTGCAACTGTGAGAGGGATAGTGGACCTTATGATGCGTAATACATATAAACTTAAATAGTTTATCGCTTAGGAAGGCCGAGATACTAAACTGTGTACCAAAGAGCCTCTTGAAGTTCAACCTGTTATGCGGTACTGTTTGGCTTTTGAACAAATTTCATTCGCTCGCCGTGGGGCTAACTGAGATTCGTGTTACTGGTTTTGCGTTTGTTTGTTCAAACAATGCACTACGCAAATCTTGGTACTATGTTGGAATATGACTATTGCTTACTGTTTTATAAACTATATTATTTCTACATTTAAATGAAAAACGAATATAAAAGCTCGTACATCTAAAGCTACACCGGCCGCAAGCAAAGCTGTACGATGGTATAAAGATTTTCAAATACACCTTTCAAAGTTCGCTCCACAATTTATTAAGCGAGGCTTCTGCACTCGACTGCTGCGGTATCAAACTAAAACGAGCTTTATGTTAACTTTAAAAGCATTATTACAGTACCTTTTTGTGTCTATTACGATGTAAAGTTCAAATTGCAGTGGTTAACTTTATAGTAACTATGAAGCACTCGAAAGTCAGGAATATACATTTAAAAAATGTTTTAGGTTAATTGATATGTGCTAAAAATTAAGCTTTTAGTAAAATTAATAAATTTTAGACATTATTTTTAAATTAAGCAAAATATTTTTTTTTTTATTCTCTTCTAAGACGAAATTTATAGGTAAATAAATCTTATTTTAATATGAAAAATAGGTGCATATTTTATTTGTACAGTTCATTATTTACTGAATCTCATAAGCGAAACATTTCCTTGTGTTTATTTAGCCGCGATACTGTGCGAAAATTAAATTTTTCTCAAAAGAAAAGCACGGCGTCTGGAGAGTTTAAAGTATTCCCACATGCAGCCAATCTCAGCGGACAAACAAACAATGTTTGCTTAGCTTACATGTGCTCTGAGCTTTTAACGGATAAAATATTTGCTATGTACCAAGCGGTCTATAGAACGCAATTTATTTTAATGTTAAAAGTCTTTCGGCATTATAAAAAACTAGCTTTCTCTCGTGACTCCGCCCGCCATTAATAAATAAAAGAAATTAAGTAGCCTATGTGGTCTTCCAGACTATCATCTACACCTATGCCTAATTCATAAAGATCCGTTAAGTAGTTTAGGCTAACTCAAACAAACATCCATCCATCCATCCATCCATGTGTCTATACTTTCGCATTTTTAATATTAGTAAGAATAGTAAGATCTTGTTGCTGTAATATATTGATTAAAATTTTAGCGCCATCTATATTTTTAAAACTGAAACTATTAACTAACTATAGTTCATATGCTTATTGCACATGTTAGCCACAAGCATGTGTAAAATAATACTGTTATGCTAGCATGATATTTGATTTCGTGACAGCTAAGTGCACGCCAGTTGAGGTAGGGGTCGAGGGAGTGATACTGACTTGCTTCATCTCATTCGGTCACTGGCATATAAGCTACTACTCTATTTCACTGGCATATTCCCGCCCTTTGTTGTAACAATAAATATTATTATTTAAAAAATATCTAACACATGTTTTCTTTCATCTTGTCTACCTTTATAAAAATCTATTTAATATTCTTCTCTTCGTTCCCGTTATATTTCCCGGCAATCCCGGTAAAACTCGGTAGAATTCAGTGAGTGTACAAGGCTGTACATGTATCACTTTTATTGCCGGCGAAGTGTGATACAGCGCCACGAATAATGTACATAACGTTTCGGCTACACATTTTTCTAAAACATGGATATTTATATCTTCAAATAGATCCATTACCGGCTTTCGTATAACTTACATAGAGTACACACTAACAGAGCTTACACTAATATTATACCACATTCTATGACAGGTATTTAAGTTAGCATGAAAATTTTTGAGACATTATTCGTAACGTCGACAATATTTTTGTGCTAGGCTCCTTAACTGTGTGATAAGTAAATGCAGGTTGGGTTTTATTGGCGAATGAATTATACAAAAACATATGAATCCCTTTTTACATTAAATTTTCTCACTATCATTGAAAATCCACCATAATTTTCTACATTGAATTAATATGGATAAAAGTGTATTTATTAAAATGTTTTTCCAAGAATAATGGCATTGTTTTTGCATATATTACCATCACGAGGTGTGTGCAGGCGACCGCGGCCGCTGCGGTCCGGTCCTGTCGCAAACATTGTCTTACATGTGGTTTATTTTTCAACCAACGTGTAATTCGTAGGATAAAAAATTTAACATTAAAAATATTTAAGTTCCTTTTGGTAGTCAAAGTTAGTATTACTGTGGAAGTTATAGAAACATATGAACTTTAACAGTAATTGTTTTAATAAAAACAATTGACACAACTTCGGAAACGGAACACTCTTCAAAAAAACAACATAATTTATCCACCACTTCTGAATCATAAAAAATGGTCTAACGTTCGACCCGACGAAAACCAAAGGAGTCCCAAACGCACGGCGCTAAACGTCAGTCTGGCAGAAGCGGTCGAGGCACGCGCATGTCGCTCCGCTTGAAACGACACCATAAGATACGGTCGCGTAATATTAACCGTATTGTTAAATTTATAAATAAGTATTATAACAACAAAATATAAACTACCTCGAACTAATATTAGTGAATTAAGTGTTCGTTAGTACTGCAAAAAACAATTGAAAATATCCAGTGACATTTCAAAAACTTTTAGAAACGATGGGTAAGTGTCAGTTTTGACTCAATATTATTATTTTATACGCTGTATAATTGTCAATAGTTCGTAAAGAAAAAGAGTATTTTTTTGTCCGTATTATTGATAATAAAATATTGTTAATAAAATTTGTTTATACGTATTTCAAAATATTTTATCAAATTTCATCAAACTTTAATATTGGTTTTATTTCGTATCCACTTTTGATTTTTAACAATTTAAAATAATATTCAGTTTTGTATTCTTGCGCTGCGAATTTAAAAAAATGTACACTTTGAGTTAAAGTTTTCTTGATTATTAATTTTGTCAAATATAATATCTATAACGGTGCGAGCAAATACCTCACTCGAATTAACTAATAAAAATATTTTATTATTATTACAAAATTTGTGCTACCAGCTACCAATTTTTAATGTATGTTACGAAGTGTCTTACATGTAAAATTTAAAGAATAAAATAAAAAAATACGTTATATACCTATTATAAATGTAGAATTTAATTATACCTATAGAGTATGTAGGTATACTATGAGCACAATCGCGAGACCTTATCGTCATAAATTTCTATACCT
>JAOCNA010000007.1:3209073-3220957 GCA_026546675.1 Papilio helenus
CTGAGAAAATATTAAAACACGTCACAGCAACGTCAATCCCCCGTTTGTAATTTAAAAACAAACTGAAACTAGGATACATATTGAAATATATTGCAAGGAAGATTCGCAGAAATCCAAATGACATCCTTGTCAATGGGTGAACGCTCCTCTATTGCTTCTCGAGGCTTTTGTCTTTGTTGGCGTGCAATCTTTGTCAGACATCCGTGAACGAGATTTTTCTATCTCGTCACACATAAATTTTCCTTGGAAACGGCGACAGAAACAATATTCGTTCTTTATTTATAACAATATTATAAAGAGGAAAGATTTGTATTTTTGTATTTATGTATGTATTGAAATAACTCAATAACTATTGGGCCGATTTCATAAAAATTTGAATAATTTGAAAGCTACGTTATCAGTGAGTAGCATAGGCTATATTTTTATTTTTTAATTTCACGTGGGCGTAGTCGCGAGCACCAGCTAAGCACCAATAAGACGGGTATTGTACATGCTTGACATTATCTCGAGGGTTGCCATCGTTTAACTATAGATGAATATCGAAAGGCTGATTGAGAAAGTGTTTGTCAAGAAGGAAGTCCCAGAGCTTACTTAAGTATATCGATTAGATTCACAAAGTATACAGATCAATTTCTTACCTAACTACCTGCAATTTTTCGTTGGTTTGTGCTGTTCATTGACGCGGAGTTTTGACAATATAGTAACTACATACTACATTTTCGGCTTTGAATAAAGAAATACTTCATTGTTAATTACCAATTGTTTTGTAACTATCAAAGTTGTTTTATTATTTACTAATAATTGTGCGTGAGAGTTTAGGCATTGCCCACGTTACTATTGGATAAACAAAATTCTTGCTTTCCGCACTGCGACGAAACATGACGTTAAATTTTAGCAAATCCACTGCCTGCTGCGAATGAAACAATCCACGTACGAGCCTATTTACATACAGATACGTTCGTGACGTCAGATGCGTCCGTGACGTCAGAGCTCAGTTTACCGACCCCGCCTGTCCAATAAATAATTGTTGCTTGCACATTTAGACCTTTATCTAGGTTATCTAATATCTGCGTGTACTAAATTACTGTACTATCTATAATTACTGTATCCTTATTAAATTAATGATACTCTAGAGGGAATCGTACACATTTAACAGTAATTAAGTTATAACCTTACGATTAGTTTATTATAAACTAGCTGTTGCTCGCGACTTTGCCCGCGTGAAATTAAAAAATATAGTCTATGTTAGTCACATATAAATTACCTTTCTAACGGTGAAAGAATTTTTAAAATCGACCCCGTAGTTTTTGAGTTATTTCAATACATACAAAAATACAAATCTTTCCTCTTTATGATATTGGAATAGATTAATGATACAAGTCCAGTGCTTAACCACTGCGCCACCGACACTACTCTCAAACACCATGTACCATTACGTAAATTATTACCAGAGCTAAATGTATAAATATTATCATATTTGCCACTCTCAAAGCGTTTAAATATGTTTTAACTGTTCCTCCAGTACTTGTGCAAGCCAAAGCGTTCTGGTAGGAATACCTTTCGGGCTGGTAATTTAGATCGGAACTTTAGGGGACTGAGCTCCATAGAGAGCTAAATTGTAGTCGACGGCTTATAAAAAGGCGGGCCTGTAACAATAGACTTCATCCGATTTATTCATTTTGTCCGTTTCGAAAGATGGCTCGGCTCACCTTTATTGTCTTCATTATTTTCCTTTTTATTAAATCCCCTTTGTCGTGCATATTATAATGCTATGCCTTTTTGTGTTGAATGAAAGATTTTGTTATCTTAATTTCTTTTGTGTTAAGTATATGCCAATAAATCTTAAATATCCTTGAAAATAACTTTGACTCAACAAGACAGATATTGTATAAATATACATTCCGTGTTCGGTAACAAGCGACTCGTTTCTTACTAACGTTTACGTTACTGAATGTTAGGGAATTTTTTTATATGTCCACTCTATAACTAATGTTTACAATCTTTGTTTATTGATTGATGTGTTCGTGTGTGTAGAAATGATGACGTGCCGGCTGGGTTCGCGGCGGCTGGGCGGGTCGCGCGGCTCGCTGCAGGCCGGCGCAGCGTGCTCCGCCGCCAGCGAGCTCGACCTCTCCTCGCGCTCCAGACGTTCGCACAAAGCTAGGTTCGTACACATATCTCTTTAGGACCGATGTACACCAACAACTACAAGCAATAAAAGGCTGTAGCATTTTCGCCGCTAAGGAATGGTGGCAGCTCGATGATTGCTTGAAGCTGTCCGAGTCTTACTTCATTAGTAATTTATTGTAACCTGCAAATTAATAAATTTTTCTACTCATGTGATAACAAATTCATTAATGTAAACTAAATTGATACAACTTATTCGAACTAGTGCTCACTAAAGCAAAACCAGGTTTTACTTAAAGTTTAATTAAAGTCTAAGTTAAAACAGTGCAGATACATTGTCGTAGTATGACAAAATTTCCAGTCCTGTAACTTTAATAAAGGTATATTAAATTCTGTAAATTCTTAGCATTTACGTACGTTAGTACTTCAATTTCCATTTACACGAAACTCGCAAATATTAATAGTTACACGGAATACCTACATTTTGAAACTCACCAGGTGTTACTGGAATGCAGTTCACTTTATGAATTAAGCAGAAATAGTTGCTTCAGGTGCAGTTGCAATGCGTTATGACATATTAATAAAGTAGAATTCAATTTAAATAAATTTAGTTACCAGAAATTGAATAAACAGAAGAACCTCCGTATAATTATAAAAGTTTAATTTATAAAAAAGAAACCATTATTTACAATTATTTTTATTTAAATTTTCAAGAGAGGACGAGTTCGACGGGTATTGGCAACGTGATCTCAGGTACTTAGAAATGGATTCATTTGTATCCAATGGTGTTGATCCATTCTGACTTGCATGGATTTTACCTCTAAAATTGCAAGGTCTCTTAATTAATCCCTTAAAATTTTAAATCCGATTGTCTGCACGCCGTCTAGCATGATTGTGTTAAAAACGGATAAAAATTAGAAGTAAACAACATTTATAAATCCTCTTTATTAATCTATCCTGAAAAAAAAACTCCACGATCTTTATTGAAGTTGCTTAAATTACTTCGTACATATATCTTAAATACATACGTAATGAATTAAATTTTTTGAAATAAATTCTTCACAAAATAAAATTTACAAATAATTTTTGGTATATTTAAAGTGTTCAATTATTCGATCGATGTAAAACTAGACAATATTTCTTATCACAGAATAATTATAGATAATCATTTTAGAACGTAATTGCGTTACCTACTTTGAGACGCACCTATATCAAATTCCTGGTATACTTAAGAAGTGAGTGTCGGACCTTAAATGTCAAGAGGGACGCATTAATCTACGGCCACTATCCTTCCCGGACCCTCTTTATACCTTGTCTTAGCTTTGCCTTTTATCCTGAATATGTTAGCCCCTGTACACACTGATGGCGATTTTCTTATCTTGGGTAAACGTAATTTGATGGCGAATATGCCTTAAATGATAGCGATACTGAGTACTTAGCAAGTTGGTAACGTATTAAGATGTTAATCTATATATATAAAAGAAAGTTGTGTTAGTTACACTATTTATAACTCAAGAACGGCTTTACCGATATAGCTGAAAATTGGTGAGGAGGTAGCTTAGAGCCAGGAGAAGGACATAGGGTACTATGTATACCGTTCGACATAAAAAAAAATTACTTTAAATATTGATCTTTGTGTATATAAATATATTGCAAAAATTAGATAGTTAGAAAGAACACATATAATTGTTAACTCTATACTGTTAAACGTATTTGTATAATTTCTGTATACTTGCAAATCAGAAAAAAAACAACATGTTCGTGTCTAGCAGCTTTTAAAGACCTCGATATAGTAAGATTGTAAAACCACTTGCTTAGTAGAAAATTTAAAAGCGATTTGAAAAATGCTTCTCAATCCTTTCAAATCAAAAGACAAAAGTTTTGACTGATGTCTAATGTTCTAATTTTCATTTAAAACTATTCAACACGGCAAAACTAACTACCAGATGTATTGTACAATTACGCTTGTGTCTACACACAAAGTTTTAACTGAACGGTCAGACAGTGCATTCAAAATTGTACATCTATAGCGGTCTTTTTAGAAGGTTTAATAAAATTCATTTGAACAGACGTATCCTGTAAATGTTGACATGTTAAGATTGTTGGAGGCGACCTATATTATATGCCGTAGATTATCTGTGTCAAGATTTAAATCGTACAAAGTAAATATTAATATTGATACAACGAATTGGTAGATGGGGGAGGAAAATGAGTTACGAATTCGTGCTTTTATACTTTATTTACATTTTCGTAGTAGGTATGAATTTACTTAATGTTATTTTGGCTTGTTCCGTTTACCTAACCAGTTAGGTAACAATAATTTTTTTCGCTATTTCCTAACTCTCATCAAAGAATATTTTTTTCTGTTTTCGTAACCGGTAGACCCTTAAGTTTTAACAAGCTATTCACAAACGCGGACATGTGTACGTGAACCACGAAATCTGCAAGGCCTTTTAATTTATTTCAAAGAAAATATACGAATACCCAACTTTTATGATGCAGGAAATTTAAGATCGAAACCGCCAATGTCATGGAAGTAAAACGATTTCGTACATAGTAAAAAAGCTTAAATAACCCTTGGTTAATTTTTTTTAATATTTTAACTTGACCGTGATACATATAATTACATATGTGGTAAAATATATTTTAAAACATACAAGTTGAGTATATGTTTAATTTTAATTCACAAAATATCAAATGGAAAAGACCATATAAAATTTAGTACAGATTAAATATATTTTTCAAATTGACTTAGTTCTTACATGTGTAAAAGAAACAATCTTAACTCTACGCGTTTAAATTCTTTGCACTAACATTTTCAATATATCTACATAACTGAAGTTAGCATTTTATTTATAGTCAGTAACTTAGTAACTATACAAGAATTTAAATAGTATTAAAGTGGTATTTGCAGCTTTTCTCAGTAAAACCACAATAATCTACAACAATATATACCATAAATTATAAAAACCTGTTTATAAATTTTCAATATGTAATTTTCACTCACCCTGTAGTTAATTACATGTAATTACGTTAGAATCCTCAGAAACATGTGACTAACTAATATATAGTAAAAAATATATCTTTATGCTACTATAGCAGAAAACGAAATTTTTACAATAAAAAATGCAGGTTTTCTATCACCGATACTGTCTATATGGAGATGTATAAAATATAATAAATTATTACATCAAACCGTCCTAAAAATGATGCATCTAGGAAGGCTTGGGAGCTTTCTTTTTCATTTTTCAAAATTTTATTGTTAAGATGTACTACTGTAGAAGAAGCGAGAGAAGTCAGTACTGCGCCATATGATGATCCGTGATCTCTGCCTACCCTTCTGAATTACAAGCTTGAGTTATGTTGTTGTTTGTTAAAGTATTGATTGATATTGAAAGATTCATATAAATTAAGCAACATCCTTCCGATAATTCTTGTATCAAAACAAAGATCGTATCATGATCCTAAAATTTACGTTAACATTCTGCTAGAGTTATTAAGTCTTAGTGAAAAACCTGTAAAAGCGAATCTATTGCTATCTCTGTCTGTCCTGACGCAGTTAAAAAGAAATGTATAGTTTTATTCATTTATTTTCGTAAGGTTATTTACGAAGGTACATGTAAGTTGCACAATATTTATTTTTAGACTACTGTGACTTCCGATAACTTTATAATCTTGTATTTCCTGCTCTCCTTTAAGACTACTATTTCCATTTTTAAATCAAATTTTTACTTACATCTCAATTGGTAAAGAAAACGCGGCCAAGGAAGCCTATAAAAATGTATAACATTTAAAATTAAAATAAATATGTTTGTTTTAAATTGATTTAGTCTTATTGAATAAAAAATAGATTTCAGATGGTTTTCATTAATTTTACTCTTAATATTTGCACTGAAAAGAACTATATTTAGTTTAAAAAAATAGGACTCGCGTGACCAAAATTTTCGAAACCTTTAACAATTTCAAGTACACCGGCCGTGATACACTTTTTAAACTTTTCTTGTAAACCAGTGAAATTATTCGAGCAAATTGTACACTTAACGTGTAATACATGCGATCCTACTGCTTAACTGGACCGAGTTAACAAACTTTTCGATACAAACTCGAAAGCGTTCAAAGATTAAAACGATATTATTTTCTTGGTGTTTTTTTCGACGAGTTTTCGCGGTCACCGCAATAAAGAAGAGTTACGACAGTGTTGATTTTAACATAATGAGCTCAGTAATTTCACAACGGCACCTTATATTTTACGATACGCACTTATTACGTGATCTGAACTCGAGTCGAGACTCGATCACGCTTTTTTTCTGGAATTATGCGTTTCAAGTTCTATCTCCATCAAGGCACGGAAAGAACTGTAAAATAAATTACACGCCCTCACATGAACAAATATTTTGTTAACTTAACATTATAAGATCTTATTTTCGTTTGTGGTAAACGCTTATTAAAGAAACTTAAATTGTGATATGAAAATTAATACCGCATCAAAATGGTAAATGAAAATATCAAAAGCATAAAGTAAGAATTCTTAACCAATGGTAACTTTAAATATATTAAGAGTTGAAGACATACCTGCGATAAAAGTTAAGCAAGTGATATAAGTAGTAAGTATATTAGATACTAGCTGTTGCCCGCGATTTCGTCTACGCAATATTAAGATAAAAAAGTAGCCTATAATATGCCGGTCTATGTCAGCTATCCTTCAGTGAAAGTCCGGTCGAAATCGGCCCAGCCGTTTCGAAGATTAGCCGGAACAAACGCGGCTTGCAGACAGACAGATAGACAGACAAAAAAAATTAATTGCGATTTTCGTTATCAGCAACGCAAATACATCATCTTACCGAAATCTGAAATTTTTCTTTTGATATTACAAACAGACACTCCTATTTTATTATATGTATAGATAAGTATAAAATAACTAAGAAAATACCTATTTGAATGACTATTAGCAATATATTTCATTTAACGGCCAGCCCAGTATTTAGATAATGCAATAACATTGTACAGTGCTACCCCGCAAAGAACCTCCAAGGTAAGTTAAGGTATTTCGTAGTAATTGTAATTTAAATTGCTATTATTCGTACTCGATATTCAAACCAAACATCTTAATGTTTTAACATTCTTTAATTGTTATATAAAGTAACAGGGAGTCTTGTATCGTTTAATACTTTAGTTAATTTTTATTTTAATTATTAATAGAGAACATAAATTAAAAACTTATAAATTCACCTCAATTTCCCCATATATTAGACTTCAACGGGAGAAATGCGAGTAGTCTAAAAAGCACTCAGACTTTTTGCGAAAAAAAGTATACCAAAAAAAAAGCAATAAAAATTAATAACATAAGTCTAACTATAAAAGATATGGAGCAAAGCCCGATCAAAGTTCGCAAAGTGATAGCGATGTAAAAGACGCAAAACGGCGGGAAAAATAAAAATTGTCGTAGTAACCTCTGTGTGCAGACAAGCGTACGGGGCGGCGTCGCTTTTGCGACTAGCGCTATCGTTCAAGTCGAAGCCTGTACCGTTAGACAGAGAGAGCGAAACGGAGGCATATATTAAAAAGGGACGACCGAAGACCCGCGCCCCGTCCGCGAGCCATCCGGAAGCCTCTGAAACTGGACCGTTTTCTTTTCTTGTTATTATTGAGATCGAGTCTCAAGTTGTGTTGTTGTCGCGCGGCGCGCAGCTCGCGGTGATAACGCGATGCCACGGCGACCTGCGCACGCGCACCACACGTCGCTCCGCAGCTTTAAGCTCTCGCGCCCTCGCCGCCACCACCCCTAGTGTTGGAATGGATTTACAAGTGATAGTGCTCACTGAAAATAAAACATTGAATGATAAGTACTGTGTATACGATATTTGGAATTGAACAAAGTGTACGAAGGAAAGTGAAACTGATACTGTGCAAAAATTCTAATATAGTAAAGGGATAATTTAATTAAACTTTTTAATTAAAGTGTTAAAAACGAAAACTGAAAAACGTAATTGGTTGTTGTAAGGAAATTTCCGATAAAAACAGGTAGGTGTCTGTAATTTACATTTATTGCGAATTTTATATTTTTGCAAATTAATTTGTGTTCATTTGTCTTTTATTAATGACGATTAATTAACCTTGATACTTCAAATCATTTCAATGGAAATGATAACACAGGATTCAAAAGAGTCATGCAAAATTTCTGAATTTATAAATGATTCGCACAATTTCGTTACGGACTTCATTCACTAGCAATTCATTTATCTTGTTAAAGACGATACCTACACTCATTATCACTATGCTACGTTAATTGCAATATGAAAATATTTCGGAATCGATCTATAATTTTTACCGTTATAAAAAATTTAAATGTTGAATTTATTAAAAAATTAAAATAATGCAAAACAAATTTAATAACGCAATGAAAATTTAAGTGTGATTTCCTGCACCTAATTAGTTTTATCGTTTAAACTAGTTTGTATTTGAATTCTTATAGTGTTAGTTACAAATAAATTAAAAATACTATAATAGACTGATTATGAAAAAATGTTTGTCACAATAATATGCATTATATTTTGGAAATATCAGTCAATACAGTGGCGAAAATTTGTTAAAAATTTCTTTTAATTTTCCGAATAACCTTGATCAAAGTCCCATAAAAGCCAAAAAACAAAAGTGAAGGGTACAGTTTCACCGCAATTTTCACTTGCTGTAACAATCAAATAAATAAAAAATAAAATAAACAAGATTATTCGACCTAGTAAACCAGAAAGTGAGTTACGCTATGTCGCCCGTGCCTGCCGCACGCCGCCGCACCGCACGCCGCACTCTGCCGGCCGTCGGATAAACCTTTTTTTGCTCGACTTTTATCCATTGTGCTACAGTTAACTTGAAATCAGCCAAATTCTTAATATATCGACTGTATTTAGAATATTTTTAATAATTCGACTGGAAAAAATAATGTAAACTTTCGAAGAGAATAACTTTTTAATTTCGTTTAAGTGACAATTGTGTTCATTTTTTATTATTCTTATTTGAATTGATAAATAAGATTTATTTGATACTTGTATAATAAAACAGAGAATATTATCCTTCATGTGTAGTAACTGGTAAACAAATAAATTTGCAAATTAAAATTCTTTAAAAACAAAAATACACAAAAACTGGATCAACATCATTATAGCGCGTTCTGTGTTTCCCACATGTATGAACTCCTTATACGGCAATCGTAATATCGCAGACAAATAAAAATTAAAGCAAGCGGTTTCCGTTTAATCCACATTTATTTCTTTATCATCTTGTTAGTTTGTAAAAAAAATAAAAATAAAATAAATTTTAAACGATCATTAATACAATGAAAAGTAACCGTCTCTTTCATTCTCTTTAAAAAACTGAAATAATATATTTTGCACTAGTTTCGGCAGTATTAGAAAGTGTATTATGACATAACTATATGTAATTCAAATTACTAGTCTAATAAGTACTACGTTTATCAGAGATCTGAAATGGAAGTCAATTAAGATCTACCGAAAGTTTTTTTCTACTGCTACTGACACTTACGTTTTTGATAGTAGCAACGCATTGATTGCGATTGCGCCGTCAGAAGTCAATCATGGTCGTTTTCTTGTTATAGACTCCGTAGACCGCAGATGAAGATTGCGTTTTCGAACGGATAAAAAAAGTCTCCCTACTGTGAACTGCTATGTCATCTCTGTTATAAAAAAATAGACATTTCGCTTTCACTGCTTGCAGAATAGGTGCGTAGAGTTAGGTAACTGATAGAGTTGTCTGTTCTTATATCGATCAGGTGGCAAGAGACATTCCGGTTTCTTTATTCGTTTATTTTTACTTAAGCGACGTCTAGGATTTTTTTAGTTTAGTTATTTTAAAAGCTGTTAATTAATAATCATTAAATTGTGATGTAATAAAGCTATTAATGCGAAATTCACTATTAGAAATGCGATTTAATCTTATATCAATACAAGAGTGTAATGTTAAAAAATACATTTTTTATGTCTCATGAGAACGCTTACGATTTCGATTTCAATATCAGTTTAAAAGTAATTGTAAAATTAGATTACAATAAGTTAAGTTTTAAAGAGTGAGAATTTTTTTCAAAGGTGTGCGCGAGCTCTTACTTATTATTCTTAATTTAAAATGTATTACAAACATAACGTATCAATTTACATACATTTACTTACACTGCATGTGACAAATTATCGAGGATGTGACGACGAATAAATGTTTGAAAAACGAGCTCACTTGACATGCATCAAATTTACATTGTTGTTTACTACTAATTACCTACGAGGGCTCTTACTATACCGTTTTTTGTTTTTTTAGTACTGACAACATACTAATAAATCTTATTTTTATAACCTATTTGATATTCAATCTTTTTAACACGAGTATATTCATTTGCTTTTTTTATTTACAGAACGTTTTTATC
Source organism: Papilio helenus (assembly GCA_026546675.1). Lineage (NCBI taxonomy): Eukaryota > Metazoa > Arthropoda > Insecta > Lepidoptera > Papilionidae > Papilio > Papilio helenus. The sequence goes on from JAOCNA010000007.1 coordinate 3,219,626, forward strand.
ATGTGATAAATTTATAAGGTTTAATTTACAAGTTTTTAGATTATTTTTTTTTTTACTTAAATTATAAACAGTATGTATTGTTTTTCTTTATTTATAATAGAACTAATGTTGCCATGTAAAATACCACATTATTTACATGAAAAATTTGTGCTTTGAGTCACAACCCAACAGTGGTTGTAAATATCAATCTATTTTTTTTTACGTATATAAAATCTAGAATCACTTATGAGTGTACATTTTCTTTACGGTTATATGTGAAGTTATGAATAAAAACAATTAAATATTAAATACATAATGCATAAATTAGAATGAAAGACACCCTACACTTATTTCTATAAAATTATAGGTAATTACAAATATGTTTTATTTTAATTATGTTAAAAAATATTTATAAATTAAGCAAACCGGGCAAGACCAAAAAAATATACATACGAAAAATTGATTGCCATATTTAAATTGGAACAACTATCAAAACTAATATTTACATTGATAAGATAGTAACGCTCAAACGTAAAGTATTCTGCCTCACTCAGAGTGAATAATTGTCGCTAATGGAGCACCTTAGCATCTCATTCTTAATACATCAAATAGCAATAGATGAGGGTACGGAAAACCGTAGCCTAGAGATTATTTGTGTAAAGAAATGTTAGTAAATTAACAAAAATCTGCTAATGTTCAACTTAGGGAGTCCCACAGATGATTCTAAGTGCTGCAGCAATGTTTAAACTTAACAAATTATAGTAACTTAAATTCTGTTAAGTACATTAAAAATTATTTCTTATTAAAATTTAACATGTATTCGAGATATGCTACATTTGTTAGATAATAACGAAGTTTTATGTGATATGATATTCCTTAAAACTATGCCAATTATTGTTTTTTTTTACATTAAATATGTGCATGTGTTTCTACATTCATAAGTACTATTTTTTATTAAATTAAAGTGCAGTTTATATTAAATATTTTGCCGTAGTTAAAAACAGTTAATGAAAGTTTAAAAATTTCAACAATTATTATATATCAGTGTTGCCATAAAATAATTCTTCTATTCCTTTCAAATACATAAAAAAAAATTAGTTAATGTTGAAAATATATAGAATTAAGCTATAGTTTTAAATATCAATTTTAGTTTATCAATTCCATTTTTCCATTTACATTCAAGGATAAAAATCTAAACATTAGTAGGTATCTAGGGCTGGAAATCGTTTCACATAGTTAATGTACAGAACAAAGAACGGTGACGTGCATTCTAGCCCTCGAGCAGTTCAGTGTTAAGACAATAATGAGCATTCAGGCGTCAATCAAAAAGTCTAGGAGAATAAAGAGCTACAC
>JAOCNA010000007.1:3329865-3341737 GCA_026546675.1 Papilio helenus
AGGATCCAAGTAAGGACACTTCGGGTGCACATCTTTGACTAAACTATTGTCGATTTTTTCGCAGCCGATACAACTGTTTAGTTGCACAACTAAAAATCGAGTAGTGTACCTCCATTTAAGGTCATATGTATCAAAACATTTGCCCGATAGTTTAGTCATTAATTAAATAAAAAAATGGGACCCACCTGCACTTACTACCTTTCGGATAAAAAAAGAATTTTCAAAATCGGTCTACCAGGGACGGAGTTATGCTGTAACACACATTAAAAAAAATATAGTAAAAAAAATATTCAGACGACTTGAGTACCTCCTTCTTGTGGGAAGTCGGTCAAAAAAGTCTTGACGTACACTTGTATGCGTGCGCTAAGAACTATTATTTAAATAAGTTAAGTTACGAGTTACGCTGGTCGAAAAGTTTTTGGCAATCGGAATCCACGCTTTAGTTAATTAAACATCAACAGAATTATCGTTTAATTTTACTTTAAATTTTATGCATAACGATCTGACAGAATAATAATGGCGTCATTAAAGTTTACGTAAATATCGCTGTATTTGTTTATTTTTTTAAACTTTTATTATAATGTATTTTATTACATATTTATATATGCGACTGTTTACTTCCGGGGCTCACGTTTGTAGTGATTATTTTTTTGTAAATAGCTTCTCCTAACCTATAAATACCTCTCTTGATGATTACTATAAAGAATGAATGTATTGAACTGTGAACTGAACGAATGAGTGAATATAAAAATCATTTGGTCTAACTTTTGGTGATTCCCGTGAGAGAATAAAATTGTTTGCTTAAATCATAATTTTGATTTCCTTAAAATAAAGAAACTATTTAATTATTGTAAAAAAAATTCCGTTAAGGTTATTATTATTTAAATATTAAAGTATAGAATATTGATTGTAGTACACACAATGAATATTTAATTATTATTATAAGTCGAAGCGAGGCGATAAAACTTTGCAAATATTTGCCGTACAATCCGACAAGCCGACTCTTGAGCGGGCGCTCACCTTTTACTAAACTATCGCACAACTGCTGTGCGATTGTCGATTGCTTTTCAGCCCATTCAGCTGTTTAGTTGCACAACTAAAAATAGAGTAGTGTGCGCACCTCCGTATAAGTTCAAAGGAATCAAAGCGAGATTAAACAGTTGTGCGATAGTTTAGTCATAGTTTAGACATTAAAATGGTAAGGCTATGCTTACTCCAAATTCGATTAAAACTTTGATGTTCGTCAGACCGCAAGCGACGCTTATGAAGTGATTTGTTTAAGAATCATTTAAGTATTCATTCGTAATCGTCTGAAAATGTATGCATATGTATGTCCGTGAACTCTTTGACAAACAAAGTTTCGTTCTATACATCTAAATTCTGCTCTTTCATAATCAAAGAGAACATTAATGTAGAGGGACACATTTGTATTAGTTAGAATCGTATTGTTTTATCTGTGGTACAAGTGAGCCTAGGAAGTTATTGATGAATTGTCGGTTCGGGAAACGAAAATCTGGTACATTTACATAAAGTGGAGTTAGGACTAGGGCATTATGATGAAATTGTACCAAGTTTAGACTTTCATATCCAATATACGTTTTTAAATTATTTTACGAATACACGAAATGATTATGTTTTCGTCACATTATTTTATTAAAATTACACGGTTGTAAATTTAATTCCTGCAATCGAAACAGTACATTACAAATACAAAATATAATTCCAAGGTCAAGTTAAATTTAGTGATCAGTTTAAGACCAGATGGCGCGTAAGACCTTGACAACTGAAGTCAATATTGTTGTTTAAATGAGTACTGAGAACATTAAAAAATGTTAAAACAGCCGATATAAATATTGTATTAAAAAATCAAAAGATATTTAAGTACTTAGTTATGTACATGTAAAGCAAATCGGATGGTTGTCAAGGTGAGTCGGTTCGTTTCCAATAATAATCGTAATCTATTGACAAATACTTAAAACTGCAAAACACTGCAATCTACAAAAAAATTAGTAAATCGACAATAAGCATTGCTCTTACATTTGTTACCAGCCCTATAATTTATATCAGGCCGTGAGCTTTGAGCAAATGTGAATTTATGGTCTACAGATTATAAATATCGAGATAAAATTAATTACTCGCCGCGAGTCATAGACAACTGCGACCAATTTAGGCGCCTTTCGAATTAATCCGGTGAGATTTATGGCTATGAGTTTGACATAGATTTGACCTCTAATTCTTTTATTGATGACCAAAAGAATTAACATAATTTGGATGTTATACTTCGTTTGTTATGCGTCAGATATTTAAATTTTCGGAATCTATTACCTACGTATTTTCAAACAATTTATTGAATCGTGTAACTTAAAAACTCAGAGCTACTTCTCGTCAAGATCGCGCGCCATCTCCAATGTGTGTAATGACATTTGACATCTGTCAGATAGGGACGTGACGTTTATCTCGATAATCTAGTGTTGCGCCAATTCTACAGCGCGGTACAAATTTTCTTCTTAACACTACTACCGTTTAAGAAACTTTGTCGAATACTTTTCCGTACATTTTGCTCTATTGTTTTCGCCAACTTTTGCTTTAATTTTTTTCTCTTATTATCGAAATTTACAATCGAATATTGCAAAGTAATTACAAGATCAACAGATAAAATGTACACACTGACTGACGGACAATGAGAGAGGGCATGTAAAGGTCACATTTATTGTTCAACACGATATAAACGTTTAAATCATGTCGTCACTCAATTAAATTCAAATAAAAAATAATATCGTGTAAATCGGACAACCGGCAACTTTTACGACATTTAAACACAGTTTATTGTTACTTTACAAATGTTACACTCATACTGTTATAAATTATAGAAAAGCGTTATTTGACATAAACACTGTAATTACAAATGGTCATTGGACCTATTAATTACATAAAAGGAAACTTAAGTACATTTATACTTGAGTTATTAAACGTATCCAGATTATAAATAATATTAAAATATTTTTATATCTTTTTCAATCGTTTATTGCGTGGGATTTATAGATCTGAAGGGACAAATAATTGACACGAAGTGTCATAATAAACAGATCATTAAAGGTATCCATTTCCGATGTTTAAGCGTGTTTTATTGGTATGTACCTATAATTATAACACAATAAAAGTCACTAACAGGAACATGTATGCGTAAAATGTAAATATAGAAAATCATAATCGTACATTTACACATGTTTATTAACTTGACCTATGTAACATATCCGTCTATCAATAGAACAAAATCATAATTTAATCGCAATCGTATCGTAATAGTCAGTTCTCATTGGCTGGTTTAATTTAAAATAATCTTTACATAATACAAATTGTAGTGTCTGTTTATAATATCAAGAGAAAAATTCCAGGTTTCGGGAAAATGTACTCGCGTTGCTGATAACAAAAATCGCATTTAAAAAATTTTTGTCTGTCTGTCTGTCTATCCGCAAGCCGCGTTTGTTCCAGGTAATCTCCGAAACGACTGGGCCTATTTCGACCGGACTTTCACTGCAGGGTAGCTGACATAGACGGGCATATTATTGGTTACTTTTTTATCTTAATATTGCGTTGACGAAGTCGCGGGCAACACCTATTTTAAAATATTTGCACACTTCTTGAATACTGTAGTATAAAATTGAGATAGGAGACAGGATAGATTACATTCAACAATCGATACACAAATCTAAATACAGTATTTACGGTTAATTATAAATCAATTTCAGATATCCTTGACATGAGAATACTCTCCATCGATCACGTCCGATTCTACTATGATTAAAGTTAGTAAATAGTGATTCTTTATTACAATATCACAATAGGCACGTACGACTGCAGACTAACCTAGTTATTGTGACGTCACAAGGACGTCTAGACACGTACTGAACTAATATTGCATCAATGTAAAAGATATTGTCATATACATCCCTAAACAATGAAAATAAGTTAATACATTTGCTAGTTTTTGCATATTTCTGTAAAATATAGTAAGGTATTGCTGGCAGGTCAATCATTCGATTGATTGAGCTAAAAACACGTCAACCACTCCAAGGAATATAGTTACATCTCCTATGAGATCTTCTTCGTATGGCAATTTGCGTAATGGACACAATTTGAGTATATAATATGTGCGTTGAATAACAAATATTGTGTTTTTTAACTGTTTAAGTTCACATTTGTTACCTACTACTTACACCGTTGTAAAAAAAGCTTAGACTCAGATTCACATGAAATTAACTGTATTATGATACTGAATTACTATACTAAATTATACACAATACAATTTCCTTAAATATTAACAACTTCGTTACTAATTTCATAAAACTAATGCAAGATGTAATAAAAACTTCATTAAGTTACATAACAAATTGACGAAAAGAACAAGCGCCTATTGCTAGGATAGGATGAGGTTAACGTGGATAAGACCGTTTATTTCCCACCCTTTTCACGCTCACAAAGCTATTACGTCATCACACATTATACGTACGTAGTCATATCGCTGAGGGTGACAGGTCTCTGAACGATATTCAATCATAATAAGTTTATCCATCTACTACCCTATCGTGTGATCTCAGCCTTATCATTTTCCTTACGAATTCTCAGTACACAGTAACGAATGAACGAAGTAATTGTTTCTGCTTTCCTCAGCTCGTAAACTGCGCCGGGATGCATGCGCCTTAGTAATTACAATATTTTCTCTCCGACAATCTTTAATGATATTTTAAACTGTTCGTCGACCAATTTTCGCGCCTCCATTTCTTATTTGCGCCGCTCCCCGAATTCAATTTAACACGCATCGAATTTTATGTGCGTACTTTTGTAACGTTAATTATGTAAATAACCAACGCACCATAGGCGGCTCGGTCGTAACTTTTCAAATATTTCTTGAGACGAGAAAGGATCGAAGTTGACTACGAGAACATAATTGCATGTATAAATATTTCAGCTTCGACAAGATGTGATCAAGGTATAAGGCGAACAAATAAACCATCAATTTATCGATATATTTAATGGGAAAATAATTGATTCGTTGTTATATCTTTGAAAATAATTTTATTCATTTCGTTTTACATTCTTTCTTCAATGTATCCTTGAGTTTATTTTAATGAAATACAGATGATTCTATTTGATATTTTCACAATACTTGACCTTGCCCCGGTTTATGTAAAAGAATCGATAAAATCGGGGAGGAGTCCGATGTTATGTTTGATACGACAAATATTCACACTTATTCTTGAACAATAGTCGATGGTTATTCTGAAATCCCGCGTAAGCCTCAATACGTTTAGAATTACACGATAAAATTGCTCATGACGAACTACGCCGACCCTATGGGATAGGATAAGGTGGAGATGATGATTGTTCATGATGAAATGTACATAAATAAATACTGTTTAGACGTAAGAAATCTATAGAAATGTTGTACGTGTATAAGACTATAAAAGACTAGTTTCTGCGCAGAGCACAATCTTAGGTGTACCGATGACGTTGGGCCGCCAAGAAATTTAAAAAGCAAAATACCATGGTAAACCCTTTTACCTCTCTTCCTATAATCTATTAATAGCGTAATTTCTCATCACACATAAGCACCCTTTTCTGTTTAAAACTAAAAAAATACCGGACTATGAGATGGCGTAATTGATTTGTTATTTCTTAAAAACTCACAATACGTAAGCTTAAAAATGTGTTGATTGAAATATCAAAACGCTTCCCAATGGCGCGAGTCACGCGACCGCGGGGTGTTAGTGTCGATTCAATAAGCAAGATAGTACGGTAATGTTTTTATTGCACGACAATTGACTTCAATTAGATTCAGACACGAGAGCGTTACACTAAGAAATCTCTTGGGATGATAAAAATTGCGTGCTTTACACTCTTACCGTAAATTTTGTTTCCTCATTCTGCGTAAACATTACCCTAATATTCCCGTTAAGATATTTCCGGTCAAAGCACAAGTATTCAAATGACTTAATTTAAAGATTGGTTCGCTGTAATGACATGATGCAACTCCTTAAATTGAAGTTATCTAGGTACCTTAATGGAAGTATACCTCTAAACATGTTTGAATCAGAGCAAAGTTCTAAGTAATGGTCGAGCCCACATTTTTTTATCTTATAAAGTTTTCGGAAGCAGTTTATGTTCTGTCAAAATTAGATCCGGGACGTCAGTTTTGAAAGTGAGCTGGTGGACTACACAATAGTCGTGACGTAACTTACCTTCTCAAAAAAAAACATTGTCGGAAGACAGAATGAGTCGCTAGAAAAAAATATGGCGCAGACACGTGCGGGCTACACGTCAGCATGCAATAATACCCATATGCATATCAGTGAATTTGAAAGTTTAGATGCGGTAAGAAATAAATTAAAATAACGGCTAAGGCTCGTGAGGGCAGCGCCGAGGCGGCGGCGACGCGACGTGCGCGGGGCTATCTCACGCGATCGCCGCGTCCTCCCGGCGGCGGCGAGGGCGATCCTATCGGCGGGTCACTGTGTCGGACATTTTGGCATCCTTCTAATCTCTATACTATATCGTCTAATAAAACCGAAAGCAAAAACGGTCACGTAGAAAATGCGCCGTTTAGATCACTCTCCGCTACGCCTTATAAGAAAATTATACGGTCTTTTATCACGCCTTTGTTCGCTCAAGTAGATGTTACTGTTCAAATTTGTTTTATTTTCCTTTTTAAAAGGTTATGTCGAGCAACTTTCTACGTCAAAGAGTCCAATGACAAATATTTTAAAATTAAAATACTTTGATTGATTTTAAAAAATATATCTTACTTAAAGAAACTTGACTTATATTTTTTAGATAAACTAGTATCTGAAATTGGTAAGAATAGTAAATTAAACAGTCTAAAAGGATTTTAATTAAAGCGCTTTTACGACAAGAGATACGTAAATTAAAGATGCCGCTATACTAATCAAGGACGGTAGCTCAATCAGGCGACGGTAATAAATCTTCAAAAACCAGAAGATTCAATTACACGGCTACCGGAAGGCATGAAAAGTGGCAATAACAAATTGTTCAAGATAAATAAAAGCTCTTTAGTGCACAGAAGAAGTTCCGAACTCGTTTCTCTTATCGGGTACTGGCCCGAGCGTTTTTTTTTCAAGAAATTTATCGATCGCTTAATATTGTGCTCAAAAATTAATTAGTCCTTCGCGGTGAAAGCCTTGCCGCTTTTAAATTATAACAAAAACACTTAAGCTCGAAGATCACGCCGCTGATAAACTCCGCTTGAGGATGTGCCCAACGAACCTTAGTTAATGATGGACATTTGATAGGATTTGATGAGCGTAATACTAAGATACTGAGAAGTTGCTAACTTCTACGCAGACTATTTAACGAAAGTTTCTTGTGTATCTAGATTCAGTTTCTATTATTTATTTCTGTTTCTATTTTAAGTGCGTACTTACAAAACCTTTTTCGTTCTATAGCATTAATTCAAAAGTCGACGTATCACTTAGAAAAAAGTTCACGAAGTCTAAAACCAGAACGCATATTGCGACGCATACAAAAAATGATAAAACATATAAAATTTCTTACACGTATAAACTAAAAATATTCCCGTCATTTTTGTCCGAGATAGCAAAAAACACGTGACATTAATATTTATTATGCATTTTTGTATCTGTGGAAGTAGCCATTTTATGTAAACTTTCAGTTATTTAAAAAGTTGTTCACATAAATTATGTTTACCTTTACGGAGCCGAGATGGTCGATTTTATATAAATTGTAATCAATATAAACTGAAAGAATTTTAATGTAATTAAAAATACCACAGAGAGTAACACATACATATGTATGAACAAACAAAGTTAATTGATTTTTTATAACAGAACGAGTTAAATGTGCGAACATATCATCGGAATATTTGACATGGTTTCCAACAATTTAAAGGGTTTACACACTTAAGAAGGGAAAACAAGTGTACAACAAATTCTATTAAAATGATTATCTTGTAAACATATATATATATATACATACATATATATATATATATATAACATCAAATAAGTGAACCTTCAATAGTTTCACAGAAATAATAAAGTAAATTATATAATAGTGAAACGTAAAGAAAATCCCTATTTACACCAATTCATTTGTAATGCTCAATGAATATTTTTTTGTACAACGACGTTATCATTTATTTTTAACTAAGTCCATAAATGTTTACAGTTTTAAAAAATCCTTTATCATTGAAAGATAAAGGCTCCAAATGTGTAATACTGTATAAGGAAGTCTGAGATTTGCGGTCAGCTGCAGTACAAGTCAGTTCATCTGCAGATCTGGACATCTGTTATCAATCGCAGGCATCCATCCTCGACTCCTGCATACCAACACGACTCGTGAACACTACTGTTAAACCGTTATAATGTACACTTTACTGATAAATGACGTTCCTAATATACATCTCACTAATTTAAATGCGAAAGTTAGGATGGATGGATAGATGTTTGTTAGGGTTTGTAGCCTCAACTGCTGAAAGGATCTGGATGAAATTTGACACAGATGTAAAACATAGTCTGGAAGAATACACAGGCTACTTACTTTTGTTTTTTTTTTTTAATTCCATGCGAATGGCGTCGCGGGGAATGACAATTAATTGGGTGAAAGATGAAAATGTGTTACTAACGAACTTACGGCGATCGATGTAGGAAATAAGAAAAAGATTATAAATATCTCCTCTATTCCTGACTATATCCACAACTATGCTAAATTTCAACGAGATCCGTTCTGCAGTTTTGACTACAAACTCTAACAAACATCCATCCATCCATAGTTTCGCATTTATATTAGTAAGAATATATTGTTTGTTCACTTACATCTAGCTACGTTTTTAAAACAATAATAAAAGAAAACATTCACTCTGATCACAAGCGCGTTTGTATGATTGTTCAACGAGATCACCTAAAAAGTAAACGGCCATGTTTGTACGGAATTTAATTAAAAAGAGTAGTTCTTAATCTTTTATAATCGCCCACGCGTATCTCTGATGGTAGCGAACATCTCAAAATCCCACGCATCGTTACACTAAGTGGCTGATACAACATAAATTTAATCAGACTGTTGTACTGATAATGCACTCGATTGCAGAACAAAACTTCATTAGAGAACCATTTTAGTTAACAATATTTACTTATTTATGAGTTTACTGAAGTAATTCTGAGAATAATGAGTTTTCATCACGACTACATCTTAATTGTCAAACAAAAAAGGATCTCCTTGTTGGATATATCATTAGCTCAATTACGGTACATTTATTTAAAAGGACAGATTATTTTTAATAAATAATCATCTATTTATTAAAATCAATGTCCCACTGTCAGACTGTATGAAAAAATCCTATTATTTTGTATCTACCAATGATCCAACTCGTTAGTTCAATAGACAATTTTTTGCATATTAATACAAATCCATTGCATACTGGATGATCATTGTAGTTAGCTTCTCCAACCTTGACCAGATCGTCGGCCTATTTTGGGAGAGTCCCACATACGTCTGATTGTGTTCCTCAATTCTAAATATTGTTATGTTCCTGTTGTGAATATCAAGTGAAAGTAATTTTAATGTAGGTAAGATCTATTTTTAAACCTTAAAATGTATTTACGTTTAGCAATTTATTATAACAATAAGAAAATATAATAAAGCGAAAGTTATCCGACAAACGGTCAAAATCCAGACTAACTAAAATGAGACCAGGTCACGATTTATTTTTGTCCTTACTTTACGATGCCGCATGTGGATTAGATATTGGAAAATTCAGATTTTACAATCTAATTATCCAAAGATAGTCTTTAATTTCCATAGCAAACGTCAAAATAATTTACTGGGCCATGATAACGACACACACAGGTGGAAGATAAAGACCGCTGCAGATTAGTTCGATAAAAGACGTCCTAACGGAGCGCACGTGCTTTTAACACTGTCCGCGTAAACCGACTGTTTTCTTACAAAAAAAATGCTCGTATTTGTTATTTTCGTATTCGGACTAATATCATACGGTAAGCTTATATCGAGATTAGTTATTCTGTTTATGTTGTGATTCATTTACACATTTCAATGTACACGAGAGTTTTTGTATCAGTCATCCGTGTTTAAAACAAAACAGTGTTACATCATTGCGGGTCTGCGGTCCGGTCGCCGCCCGCGCCTCACATCGCACACAATGCTTCCCAACTCGTCTCGCAACTACCGGTTAATAAATATTTATTTAATCCGCTGTTGACAATCGTATTTACATTGTTATAATGGTAGGGACTGTTGTGTCGGCACGACACCGTGTGGGTCGGACTTTTTGTACACTGAACATCACTTGTTTTGAATCCAGGTCAGTGCCGAGATTGCGATAACTGATGTTATCTATACATAGAATAAATAGAAATATCAACAACAGCTGTTAGTCATTAATGATATCATGACTTTTAAGGTTCCCTTAATAAAAAAATACACTAATTGCGAAGGTTCATTTGGCAGATTTTAAAAGCCAAAACCATTTCTAAACAGTTATGAATACAAAACTATGGTGGTGAAAGATGAATAACATAGATTTAAAAAACCACATCTATCCACCCTATTTGTTAAAATCCTTTTCTAGTATATCAATAATGGCAGAGCAGTATTATACTCTTCAATATAATATTACAGTAGAGACGCTCAAAGTATGCACAATTATGTCGGCCGCCCATCATTGACTTTCTCGCGCCGCACTCGAGCGATCTCTTACGCATGGATTGACCACGGACCACCTTAACGTCTCGCTTTTACCACACATCGCCTACACCAGCAACTAAGACTAGCTCCGGCTTTACTGTCATAATTAATCACTCAACGAACACGACCGAATCATCCTTTTCTCCAAGCAATATTTTTATAAAATAAAAATGCTATCAATTAATGTTCGACAAGTGAAATTTTTACTCGAAACCTTTGTCTTCAACTGCTAAAAAAAAAATTTATCTATAGCGCCTTTATAATGTTCAGTTTTTTCTCATATACAGTTCACTATTTACTCAAAAGTAAGTATAAAGCAACATGTCAACATGTTCTTAACAATTGTCATAATTAAAGCCAGTGTTAATTACGGCCATTTAAAATACATAATAAATTTTAATGAAGATTCTTATAGCGACATACCGACGGACAGCCGGTACATTTCTTGTTATTAATTGCGCTGAAAGCGCGAGTGTATCAGAACGTTGTCAGGCTGATGGCCGATAAAATTGTACGAAACGCGACAAAATTACATATGATTGCGACTGTTAAAACAAACGAACGCATTATTCGCTGCGATCACGATCCTTACAACAAACACGGTGGTCAGTTACTCAGAAAAAAACAGCGCAAAGAAAATATCTTGTATCATTCGGAAAGTTTATTGCTGCGAAGTAAATCAATCAACACTTAAAATTACCACCTACTAAACTTACGGTTAACTGTATAAAGATGTAACTTTTTAACGGGTCAATTCATATCCTACAAGTTTTTATCATAGTTTTATTATAGACTTACTATCGTCCGTGACACCGTCCGGGCGTAATTAAAAACAAATGGTTAATTTACCTATGTACTCTACCAGACTATACTCTACATCCGTTCAGACGTTTAGGAGATACAAACAATATAGCAAGCATATAAACTTTCGCAATATTAATAAGGTTTTTTACATATCATAAAATTATTTATTATTCTTTTTGTATTTTTAAAAATTAATCATCTTTCAACAGTGGTAGAGCCCGCTTTAACATCTTCGCACGAATGGGTCGGCTCGTCCGGTGAAATACCACGACCACACAGAAGACAGGCGTGAAGTGGGAGCAATCCCGCGTTTCGTCTGATGAGTGTGGTG
>JAOCNA010000007.1:3396481-3414408 GCA_026546675.1 Papilio helenus
TAAAAACAAAAATGAGTTGCCTCTGTGTTCTTCCAGACTATCATCTACGTCTATACCAAATTTCATCTAGACCGGTTTAGCCGTTTAGGCCACAAACATCCATCCATCTAAACTTTCGCATTTATAATATCAGTAAGATAGACGGAATTTTAAAAAAATGTTAGTAAGAAATAACCATATATATAACAATTTAACATGATGATATGTTTTTTTTTATGAGAAAATTAATATAAGCATATTTCATACATAGCACTGTATATAGTCACTATTGCTATTACTATATAAAAAATATCGTTATCCTTTTGGTGGTTCTTAGTGTGTATGAAAATGTGACATTTAAAATGACATACAAAGAATCCCAAGGGACTAATAAACCATAGTAAAGCCTACGCACTGGCGCACAAGCTTAAAGGTTCCGAATAAAATCGCTCACTTATAGATCACAGCCTGTGAATTCTGATTTCAGTACAGTTCCAAACGACACCTAGACCGTACGCCAGGTCGCTAGCTTTTAACTTAGGACAGTATATATCAAATTCAAGTTTTTCGATTTTGAAGTGTGTTTGATTTAAACGTTTCATTAATTTTGAAATGGGTGAGTTGAAATAAAAAAATGTTTTTGTAATTTTTTTAACGAAATTTATTTTGTTCGTAAAATATGCAGATTAATTTTACGGATAATTAAATTTTTTTAACACTAGCTTTCGCCCGCGACTCCGTCTGCGTGGAATTAAAAAAAACAAAAGTGAGTAGCCTATGTGATCTTCCAGACTATTCTCTATAGCTGTACCAAATTTCACCGAAATCCGTTCAGCCGTTTAGGCTACAAACTCTAACAAACATCCATCCATTCATCCATCCATCCATCTAAACTATCGCATTTATAATATTAGTATGATTTTTGATGATTTTAATGTAGGGAAAATTCTCGGTTTTTCTAATATTTTGTATGCGCTTTATTGTGCTTATAACTATTTTAGGCTTTAATGCAGTTATGTTACGGAATATTAGTATTTTTCATAAATCGTTAAATTATTATGTTGAATAATCGCTAACGTTAACTCAAGAAATAGACAAGGGAACATAAAAAATCATCATATTCTTAGTAATTAGCTGTTATTGTATTTGGCACTCAGAATCTTTATTTCAGCGCTAAGAGAGAACTTTAGCATAGTCTTATATTAAACCTATATTATGGGACCACTCATGCATGATAGCTTTTGATGATAGCAAGCTTGTCGATTTCGGCAAATTCAAATGCCCACTTTACGTGTACTGTTTCAACTTGCCGAAATCAATATGTTAAACCAAATATAATCTGGAAAATTGAGTGTAATATCAAGTTATGCGATAAAACACTTGCCGACTAAGAGTTTTAATGAAAGCCATCAGGATATGAAATCACTGACACTCGACACCGCGTTGATAACTGATAACATCGATAAATTGTACGCCAAAGAGTGGGTCAAATTATTTGTTAAGCTTTGAAAGCTTTAAGCTGAAATACATGCTATTTACACCAACTTAATTTACAGCTTAATCTATACTAGTCTATACTAATATTATAAAAAGGAAAGATTTGTATTTTCGTATTTTTGTATCTTTGTATTTTTTATATTAAAATAACTCAAAAACTACTGGGCCGATTTTAAAAATTCTTTCACCATTAGAAAGGTAATTTATCTATGAGTAACATAGGCTATATTTTTTAATTTCACGCGGGCGAAGTCGCGAGCAAAAGCTAGTAATTATTATAATAAAAACAATGGTGTAAATATTTTTTCCGAAAATAAATACGCAGACCAACGAAGTCGTGTTTCCATAAATAGCCTTTATTTCTTGCAGCTTAGATTATAAACATGAAAATCAAAGTAGTAATATTCATTTTATATTTATTAAAAGTAAGCAACTGCGTTCCTATCGTGAATAAACTATTCGAAGAGATCAACAACGATGTAGTTAAATTTAACGCGATTGCCGCTGACATAGAATGGAGCACTTCCGTCAACCCAAGTCCAATGCAAGAAAGATCTCTTTTTTATTTGAAAAGAAGAATAACATGGCAAAGAAACACTTGCAATAAATTAACTGCAATTAAAAACATCCTAACCAATGGAACACAGCTGAGGCAATCGTTTCTTTTATGCAGAGGACCAATTTACAATTTGGAAGAAGCAAGGTAATACTGTAAAAAAATATTTTTAACTTTTTGTTTTTGGTGTCGCGGGGGGGGGGATCTTCCAAAGATACCCTGCCCTCTGGGGGGAAGGTTATGTGGGATTTGACCCATTTCAACCCCCTCGGTGGCTATCCTCAAGACAATCGAAGATTCCGGAACCTTCGGCACTTTAACTGCCCAGGTGATCACTAGAGGTCTATCAATCTGAATAAACAGTGTAATTGTTTTTAATTACAGAATCAATGTCGAGTAACGACTGTCACGAGGACGGCGCACCTCACGTGCCTGTCATAAGAAATTCAAGAACAACACAAAACAATTCAGGCGATGCTAACGTAAAGGCGAGACAGGCGAGACTTGCGAGAGACATTAGCAGTACTAGGTATTTTCTGTTTTTTTCTTCTTTATTCATAGTCATAGCAAATAAGGGGAAAGGAAGGTTGCTTGTATTTCTTTTGTAATTTTTTTGTAAATTATTCGATAGCGTTAAAAACGTTCCTGTC
Source organism: Papilio helenus (assembly GCA_026546675.1). Taxonomy (NCBI): domain Eukaryota; kingdom Metazoa; phylum Arthropoda; class Insecta; order Lepidoptera; family Papilionidae; genus Papilio; species Papilio helenus. The sequence continues at coordinate 3,399,164 of JAOCNA010000007.1, forward strand.
TCCTTGTTTGTTTTTAAATTTCAAAGCATACTGAAACCCTTCCTTTCCTTTTCCGTAGAAATACCCGAAATTCCAAATGTTCCTTACAAAGTAACGCCGATCCAACCCTAACAAATAAACCATCGTCAAACAACCTGACAAATCGAGTAAATGTAAAAAAAAAGCAACAACTCAAAAAACTAGAAGAAATCACTAATAAATATATTGAAAGAAAAGAAAAGATCATAGAAGAAAAAGTCGGATTACCAAAAGTTACTGAAGATAGCAAAAGTCAAATACCTGTTATAAAGAAACCTGTTTTGCAAAAAAGACGTTTTATTAAAACTGGGACTAATTCTAGTGAATTGGCGAGTCTCAAGGAAGATGATAAAGATATATTGCGTTCAGCACAAAAACCGATAATCGAGAAACGAAATCCATCATCAACAAGGAAACAAAATGATAAATCAGAGATAGCAAAGAATAGAAAACAAAATGTTAAAGAAAGCACTATGAGTTTAGACAGTCTAGAAGATGTTCAAAGTAACAAGAGTTACAATAGAAATTGTCAATCTATTGGTATTAATACTGAACTGTTCTGTCCGAGTATTCCTTGTAAAATTTACAGCTCTCAAGAACAGACTAAAGATGAAAAAAAGAAAACAAAATATTACGTGAAAGAACTGAATGTATCGAAGAATTCGAATTCGCTAGTTTCTGATACATCGGTGGAACTTTTGTACAAAAACCCAAAGATGGAAATTTCTTATGATGACCAATCAAAAGAAATAAGTGAATCGCAACTTGATTTAAAAGAAATTAGTACTGTTAATAGTGGTAATGATTTTCAAGATACCGTGTATGTAAATGAAACAGAGAAATGTTCTAACCATAGTGCTGCAACGACTGTATCAACAAACGAAGGATCCCGAGATAGAGAAACTGAAAATAAATATGACGAAATAAATAATTCGTTCGAAGAATTTGAGGATAACAACAATGAACACGATCTTAGTGCGGAGATTTTTAATGATTCTGTTGAAGATTTTGGGCAACCGTCGATTAATAATGAAATGAGTCGTCACGGAAGTGGTGATACTTATACGAAGGTATCTGAAGGACCCGCTGAATTAGAAGAATTTTTCAATTTAACAGATCAAATGATAAATATTAAATCTGCAGAAGATAATTTCGATAAAGATATGGATGGATTACATACACCTAATTCTATTTCTATTGAAGCTTTAAATAAAACCGATTTGCAAAATCAAAATGTTGATAAACATGAATTTTCCGATGCATTAGCGGAATTAAAAAGCGATTTAAAGGACATATTGATTCAAACTACTGATGTTGACACTGCTATTAATCTAAAAAATGATGACACCAAGACAAACATACATGATATGGAACACATCACAGTTTTTGAGCTGAAGTTCTATGAAAAAGAATTCGCAGAAGAAATCCAGACTATAGAAGAAGTAAAGCCCCGATTAAAATTACCTTCAATATCTGAAACGAATAATTTGATGACAAAAGAACAATCTCATAGAAAATTGTTAAAAACTACGAAATCGAGTAGAAAATGCAAGAGCTTCAACAAAGAAACTCGAAATAGTATAGAAAACAAAACTTTTATTGTTAACGAACATCATCAAGGAGATAATAGCGATTCTCATTCGATTTCCTCAGAAGCACCTCCATTAAAATTACCTAAAATCGAAATTAAAAGGTTGCTCCTTCGTTCCTTATATGTCATGTATTTATTTATACGTCATTACCTTAGTACTTAGTAGTAAGTTGTGTACTGGAATATTTTGCATGATAGAACATTGATGGTAAGTTGTATGTGCATTTTATTTTCCTACTTAGAATCATCGCATAAATATTGTCTTTAATTATTAATTGAATCTTATATTTGACTTGTGTTAAGTGTAAACAGTACAAACTTTGCTCACAAATATGTTCTACAGTCCATGTACTATCAACTTTACAGGCTTGACGACAATTACGATCCCTTCGCGTCTGCAGCTAGACAAATGAAAGAACTCATGTCATCCGACACAAATATTCCTAAAAAAACGCAAACCTCTCCCAAAGAATTAAATAAAACCCTTCCCGTCCTTCGCCCAAATAAAGATAAAATATCACCTTCCCATCTCACAAACAATACAAAATTAATGAAAGATACACTCAATAAGACTTATCAGAAAACACCCACTTTACAGAGAATGAAATCATTCGGAAGTCCTAGTAACGAAAACAAGAGTTCGTTCGGTGGTAGATGTAGCTCGTTTAGGATAAACAGAAACGATAAAAATTCTAGTCAAAAATTAAACACAACGTTCATTAAATCAAGCAAAGAAAATATTAGTACCCCAGATAGGACCAATTTTAGTAGAAATAGTAATTTAAATAGATCGTTTTCTAATTATTCTTCCAATTACAATTCGCCTAAATTAAAAGATAAGATTCCTAAAATAGCACCATCCATGTATCATAGTTTTCAACGTTCGACAATAAAACAACCTCTAAAACTCGATAAGATAAAAAATGACGAAGATAGGAAAAATTTTGTTAACCTTGATTCTATTCTGTCTTACGATAACGCTTCTATGACCGACAGTAATTATATAGATCCCAGGCTAATCAATGAAAACGATAACTTACCCATCAACGTTACCACTATTCTTAATAATCCAGATATAATTAGCAGCATGGAGTCATTACTCACTACGGAAAATCTTCCAGCTAAGTTTGATTCGTTTAACTTTAATGATAAAAATAATAAAAAATCCATAGCACAAATTAAGAATGGAATCAATAAAAACAATAATACCAACAAAACTAATGCAGCCTCTTTAAACGATCTTAATTCGCAATATGAAAAATTTATGTCTTCCTTAGAACAAAGTATAAATTCAAAGACATCTGTTAGGGACGATGAATCTCTTTGCGAGGATTTTGATCTAGAGGAGTTTATGACTTCCTTTGACGAGGAGGTTAATAAGCAAAAAACTGAAAAGAAACGCACATATAGTTCTACAACTAGGATAGTTAAACAGTCTGATATATTCGATACGCACAAGACTTCGAGTATAAATGGCGAAAGTACACCTATTGCCAAAAATGTAAATAATAATGGTATGATACCGGTTAACAAATCGATGTCTCTTGTTTTTAGCAGTAATAATGTAAAGGGCGACAACCTTTTCCCTTCCTCCGTCAAACGCTCCACATCCCTTCTTGATTCCATACAGAAGAGAGGCACGCTGAAGGCGGAAACCTCGAAGAACCGTCACAAAGCGGACCTGCTCGAACAGGACATCATGCAGTCTCTCAAGGACTTTGATAAATTCTACGAGTCGGAGAGAATAGAAAACAATCAGCCCAGTAAAGACTTAATTAACAGCTCTAAGAATGTCCACAATTCAACTAAGAAGGAATCGCGAATGAAAGTCGAGAAGAAAAACAATAAAAACGAACAAATGTCGAATGGTCATTTCTCCCCCGGCGGAAAGCCCAGCAACGATTCAGCGTATAGCAGGTTAGTCAGGTAATTAATTCCTACACAAATGTAAAGTTAAAGTTAATACTAGAGTTTTGACTATGAAGCTAATTTTGCCACCCTTTAAAAAATTTTTACGCATTCGATAATAATGAAAATTCTTAGGTTTTTTTTTATTTTCATGTTTACATTAATTCCAGCTTAAATAGGATATCTCCATCAAAATTATCGCTATGTAACTCCAAAGAGCCGACTGACTCTGAAGCGCCGGAGCGAAGTCACGCCGGCTCGGAGTCAGTCGACAGCCACAAGGACGAGGTCAGGTCCGTCTCCAGCGAGGAGTTCCTCGCCATGGAGCGATCCGCAGAACTGAACGAACCTATAGCCAAAATCGACGCGCAGTACAAGGAGCTCGGTGGTCATACATTAAGCGGTACGATTTAAACAGAAAATTGTCATATTTAATACTTGGATGAGCTATTTAGTATTTTCCAATTATGTAGTTGGTCACTTAAAACAATACAACCTTTTTTTATAACCGACAATAGAACCTTGTATTATAGGGCATTTTAATAAGTGTGAAAAAATATTAGACAGACTTTTCTTCTTTGTTCTATTTTATTGTTAAGTCGACATCACAATTTTTCCCATATTTTAAAACATTTTTTTTAATTGTATAGATAAGCGCGTTAGTTCGCGGGCGTCGTCTCAGCGCAGCGCGGCGTGGCGGTCGCGGCAGGAGCTGAGCTCGAGCGGCTCAGAGTCGTCGGTGCACGCGGAGCCGCCGGCCGCCGCGCGCCTCTCGCGCTTCTGCCACGAGTGCGGCAGCCGCTTCCCCGTCGACTCCGCAAAGTTCTGCATTGAGTGCGGCGTGCGACGGCTGCTCGTGTAGTTGCTCTATGCTCTCCGCTCGTCTAGCTACTCTGTGACACATCTAGCGAAGCGTTCTCTAGTCTATGACGTGTGACGTCACCGTGGCGGGAATCCACGGTTTTTGACAGTTGCTGTCGCCGAAATCAATATTGGATCTTTGAGTATCTTGTAATTTGTGTAAAAGGGAGTGCAAAAAAATTATTGGATCACCTTATAAGCATCATCGAGTCTGATTGCTATTGCAATCTTAAGGTCGATTCAATTCGAACCAAAAGATATGCATAAAATGGTTCGAGATTGGATATTGATTTCGGACGTTAATCAATACTATACACGAATTTGTCAAAGGTTTAATGAGAGTACCAATTGCTGATCGAATAGTTAAACAGATTTGGTTTTTATCACTAGGTGCGTGCATTTCATCCATAAATGTTTTTACCATTTTGTAAATCTTTAGTTCTAGTTCTGGAACGTTCATCTTTGACAAGCAACTTAGATAACATTCTGAGTATTAAACAATTGTTAATCTGAATAAGAATTAGTAATTTAATTGTCTATCAATGCAAATATAAGTATGTAGGTTGACTACGGAGTTAAATTTTAAATTATGATCAAAATTGTTATGTTTCGCGACGAAAAGCTAGTTTGCTTTGAATTAATAGGAATGTAGGTAATATTTAATTAATAAGTAGTTTACACTACTTACTATTTAACAATGTGTTGTACTAAATTAATGAAATGTTATTTGGTATACCATATGATTGTGCCTTCCCTGTGTAGTTTTTCTTCCTAAGGCGGCAACACTACTTTTGAGTAATGTTTGTTTTTTCTTTAACATGCTATTTCCCGGCAGCATTTTTAAAATTAAGCAACTGTGATATAGTCTTTTCGGTTTTAATACTTATCCAAGTATTTCCTTAGAAATTTTGACATTAAACTTAATTCTTAAGTGCCAATAACTTTGGTTTTTAATCAATTTTTGTGTAGGTATTTATATTTTTATTTTTGTTTTGCACTTGTTAACAAGGATATTGTTTTTATTTTATGATTTTAATACCCATGTGAACAAATTCTAAATAACATCTTGTCTGCATATAGTTAGCCATTTTAACAAGACTGATTTAATTTTTGGAATATCAATGAATCTAACTATAACCTATATCGTTTTAATGTCTGTATTGTGTAATAAAATTAACATTAATATAATTGTTTTTTTAAATAAAACAAAATCTGTAAATTTTCAATTTTTTATTTACCTCAAAACTTATATATCTAAAATCTCTTTATTAATACAAAACAACATTTTACTTAAGTACCAAAATATTATATTAGTTAAATATACATCAATTAAATTTTCTGATTGCAGTTACTGTAGGTTACTGTTATATAGTGCGACTTACTTATCGTAAAATTATATCGTCATAAGGAAAACGACTCCAGATTTGGATCGCGTATCGAAAAAGTTGAGTGATAGAGGTTCTAGCGGAAGTTCCTAGCTTCAAAACTTGGACAGACATCAAAGCGGTCTTCATAACTAGATTCGATGAATCAAGAGACGAAATCGCCTATTGACGTCGTCAACTATGACGAACTAAATAACCTAACAAAAAAACAAACGAATTACAGAAGTTCGCCGATAGGGTTAGAGAAGAAGCCTACACGACACGCAAAGGCTCAATCACTAATTGTAACAAGACTGAACAATAAAAATATTTTTTAAAACTGTGCGACTGCTCAACAATTATGGATAAATTATGTTCAAATACATGAATGAAATTCAGACACGACATTACACATATTGCGACAAAAATGTTTTGAAACCCAACCAAATGTTTTTATTAAAAATGAGGAAATATCATTATATACAGGGAGATTCTTAATAGGTCAGCCTCAATAGCTATCTTTTAAGCACAGTGTATGTTGCCAGATTTTCTATGGGTTTAAAGTTATTTAATTTTTTTGTAAAATAATCGGAAAAATCAGAATTCCGACTTTGTTTGACGATTAGGTTGTTTTAGCTCCAGACATTTCGGCACAATTGCATGCGTCATTTGTTGATAAATAACTAAATACTCACCATGAAAAACAGCCCCCGATAAATGGCCGATGATCCAATCGGTCATATCGAATAAATTTAATGTCGTCGCTATAGCGACGGCTCAGGGCATCAAGATGCAGCTCGAGACTGCTGATGCCTTAAGATACTTTACCAGATTCCTCCAAGAGAAGGAGGTTTATTATCATACGTATACGCTTGCCGAGGAGCGTATACTTAGAGTAGTAATCAAAAGCATACCCAAGGAGATTCCGGTCGAAGAGATCACGCAGTCTCAACTACACTAAACTCAACTTCTCCGCTCACGTGCCCGGGTTAGGAACCGCGCGGCTTTTACATTAGGTCGCCTTTCCGCGTTATTTATAAAAAGAGCGAAATGTCCCTTCGGAATAAGGTGACACTCTATAAATCAGTAGTGGGTTCCGTCATGACGTACGAGCCACGGGGGCCCCGTGGTACATGTGCAATAGCGATCTTCACATAGACTTGGACTTGCCCACCATATCCCAACACCTGAAGCTGGCGTCACGTCGTTATTTTGACTCTGCCGTCGGTCATCTTAATTCGTTAGTTTTAGGTGCCGCCACCTACAACCCAATCGCGCTCGGTAAATTTCGTCGTGATCATCGCAGACCTAGGCACGTTCTTGACTTCAAAAACTATGCAATTACAATCGCTCAGGCTAGGGTTAAACAATTACGCATTCAGACAACACGCCGTAGTCGACAGTGACGAAGTTATAAATTTGTGAAAATCGTAACTGTGCATTTAAGTAAAATTTTCTTTTGCGATATTCCGTAATAAAAGTTTAGTGTTACATCTTATTTTGAATTGCAGATGATAACAAGTATTATGAAATTAGTAAATCAACATGCAAACTATGTCACCATGCTAGTCTGTATGCAATCAATCTTACACTAAACTTGTTGAGATGTTAGCTCATCAAATGATCAAATGAATTCAAAAAACATTCTATTGGAAAAAAAAATCGAGTAGATATCAAAGACTTCGTTAAAAAATGTCTACAATGTCAACTCAATAAAGCTCCAAGACGAGTAAACCGTGTCCCTGTGCAGATCACCAGTACTTCTACTGAACCTTGCCAAAGAATATCTTCAGACATTGTAGGACCATTTCCCGAATCGGGACCAGGTAAACTCAAATACATATTAACCATACAAGATGATCTCACTAAATTCTCTTCCGCTAATCCTAGTTTCCAGAGTTTTCAAGTATCCCTCATAACAGATCTATCAAGATCAAAAGGGACACAGGAGCGAAAATACCAACATCAGTGCCACAACACACAGTCGCCCAAGAGGAAAAGGAAAGCCACCATCTAGTGTGTTTGTGTTGTGGCCTGCTACAGGGTTAGAAGATACCTAACCCTGTTGTTAGACATCCTACTACTACTAAGTAGCCTATGTGGTTTTCCAGACTATGCTCTACAACTATGCCTAATAAGATTGTCGCACTATAAATATTTCTCTATACAGGTAGAAAAAGGTAAACTTTGTAATACAAATCTTGTAACTTAAACGGAGGTATACATGTTACATTTTCATATAAGTTAATGAAACAAGTAATTTTTATACCTAATATTTACGAACAAAACAAACAAATTTTTACACATACTTAATAATATTTAACAATTATTTAACTGACAACTAGACATCTAAGTAATTGACTTAAATGAACCAAATGATTCCTTCCATCCATAACAGAAAATATATTTACATTGTGAGTAGTTGAAAATATCAAAGCCGGAGGGTGCTTTTGAAGCCTCTTCTGACAGGTATAGCGCCGCGCACTCTCAGGCGACGTAACGCCTCTCTTAAATGTTTGGGCTGCAATGGACCAGGTTCACCGGACTTCTCAAGAACTTCTAGAGCTAAAAAAAACAGATATTTCAACCAGTCCTCTAAGCGTTTAACTGTTACTATCAGTTAGTAGTATTACTATTACCGAAACAAATAAGTTTAAAAAGTAGCAATTAGTATTTGTGTGAAAATAATTTAAATTTAAATATTGCTTACTAGCTGTTGCTCGTGATTTCGTCCACGGGAAATTTAAAAGTCCAGTAGTTTTTGAGTTATTTCAATACATACAAATTCAAAAATACAAATCTTTCCTCTTTATAATATTAGTATATAAGTATAGATTACCTTCTTCAACAACTTCTCCAACAAATACTTTAGCAATACCCGACATTGCTATTACGACATTTTGTCCAACCGAACTTCCCGTTATTGTTTGCATCAAACGTTTTACAGCTGCTTTAGGAAATGCTGCTCGTCTGTACATTTCATACCTATCTAGCTGCTCTTCTGTAAAATTTGAGACTAAAACTCTGAAAGCATACAAAATTAACATGTAATAATTGTGTTTACATTTACTACTAACATGAAGAATATCCAAACTTTTACTTAAAAGTGTAATTAAAAATGTTGCTTTTAGAGTGAGTTACAGTTTTTAATGTAAAATGACTTGTTTTGCTTTCTGATGTAAAAATAATAAAAAAACTTTTATACTCACTGCATTTTTTCTCGTTCCTCTTCTTCTAACTCTTTTTTACTTTTCTTTTCCCTCTCTCGTTCACTAATCAATAAATCATCATTCATTTGTGAATCGTAATTGTCATTTTGAGATTCATTTATGTTAGACATATCACCATTGTTTTCATTGTCATACTTATCGTGATCGTTTTCATATTGCCTGTCTTCAGATTGTTGCATTTCATAATTGTACTCACTGAAAGGTTCATATTGTTCACTAATATCATGCAAATCAGATTGTGTTGTTATAAAGCTATTGGAGGTTTCCATATAAACACTGTTACCCAATTCTTCAGTTTCATGAGTGATGTCAACATTGTGCAAATCATCAGAGTAGCTTACATTACTTTGTGAATCCTGGATATTGTCTCCGTAGTTAACCAGTGTTGTATCTGAAGAAATTATACATGTTATTGACAATTGAATCTTCTTAAGTCTAGTTGTAGAATAATAAATAAGTTACATTTAAGTAAGTATCCAAAGAAAAAAAATATGAACTATTACTGCATACTTCTGTATTTACATTTATACCAGTTACGGAATCTTGAGAGATTGAGAAAAGACTAATCTATTCAGATAATCATTTTCGTGTTGACAGTTTACAAAACTAGACAGAAAAAATGAATTTATTGTACAGATTGTACTTACACTCAGGTTCATCTTTTAGTAATTTTTCTTCAATTTCCAATGATATTTCTTGAGAATCATCTTCATTGGAGTCACTGTGCTCCAATTCTCGAGCCAATTCATCTTCTGAAAACCATCAATTCATACCTTTAATGAAACTAGTTCAAATGAAAATACATAACCTCTTTTACTAATACAAATACGTTTACCTCTCAGTCTATCTGCTTCCGAATATCCATCACTGCTTGGAATATCTGCCATCATGAACACCAAAAAGACCAGGTAAGGTAATTGGATGATCTATTAGAGGCGTTTAAAATTTGCGTTCATAATTAATTCATAAATTACCTTCAATCCGTTAAAAATACCTTGATCAATTTAACAACTTTCAAAGTTAAACAGTCATTGTTGTCTAAATCGAACCGTCAGTTTTGCCTAGTGCTGCCTGGTGCTACCACTTTTTCATTTTATTTTAAATTAGTGAGAGTCATTATTATTTCACGCTTTGTGACACTTTATTTGTTAAAATAATAGGTAATAGTTTGAGTAGAAAAAAATTAATCAATAAATTAAATAGTAGAATTTTGATAAATTAATGATCACATCGCATATTGAGTTTCGAGTTAGTCGTTGTCAGTTTGACAGTTTGACACTTGCAAAATTCACAGCAGGCCCAGTTTTAATTTTCGCCTTAAATACAACCGGTTGTGTGGATGCCTAGCGTTACTGTGCTGTTCTAAAATTTAACGTGTGTTTTTGTGCTCCGGTGCGGACAGAGAGTTCCATCATGAGCGCTTTATTGAAAGTAGCTACCTCCCGTAGCCCTGCATCGTTGGTTAGTACTCGGACAGAGCATTAAAAAACATTAGTTATGTAACGTGGTACAAATTTTGGAATGTTTTCCCCAGAACATGATTGGATACAGATATAAATGAATAAAAACCAGTTTTCTCAACTCCTTTAAATGTTAATAAATTTTCTTATTTGATTTTGCGTTTAACTTTAAACCTTTCGTTAATAATTCAAAGAATTTTTGATGTGTAAATTATAGCGCAAAAATTTAACTTTCAGATGATTGCATAACATTAAACATTTCTTTAAAATTTCAGGCTACATATCTGTATAGAAACCTTCACTTATCGGTTGGTGGCGCTAGGGCTGCTAAAGATGAATCTGTAAACACAAATACATCAAAAGCATATAATGTTATTGATCATCAACATGATGCTTTGGTGATTGGTGCGGGAGGAGCGGGTTTGCGGGCAGCTTTTGGTCTTGTGCAGGAGGGATTTAAGACGGCTGTTGTGACAAAACTATTTCCAACTAGATCACACACTGTTGCTGCACAGGGTGGAATCAATGCCGCTTTAGGTACTTTAATCATCCTGTTACTTTTTGCTTACACATTAAATGCTTATGACCATGTTCTAGAATGTTCTGATGCTTTTTTACATTAAGTTATATTCTTTTAGGTAACATGGAAGACGATAGTTGGTTATGGCACATGTATGACACAGTTAAAGGCTCCGATTGGCTTGGTGATCAGGTATGTGTTATTTAGGTAAACTATATATCAATTATAATGTTAATTAAACCAATGAATTACTGTTTAGATATAAACTAAATACAATTATGTAATTACAGCAAAAAGGTATAAGTATGTTTAGTGTCTTTGGGAATGGGATTTTTCCATTGTGAATAACAATCAACTCCTTTATAAATTATTCTTATTCTATGCATTTAATAATAAAATTTTAATTTTTAACAATGGTTAAAATAAAAATTCATCTAAAAGGATGCAAAACACATTAGGTTAAATTAAATTTGGGGTGTTACCAGTATTAGAACATTTACTAATGTTTCATGATGAAGTGAACAAATCTGTCTGAACTACAAATGTAAATATTCTAGTATGTATTGAAATAACTCAAAAACTACTGGGCAAATTTTATTATACCATTATAAATCTATGTCATCAGTGAGTAACATAGGCTATATATTTTAATTTCACATGGACAAAGTCGGGAGCAACAGCTAGACTATACTAATATTATAAAGAGGAAATGGTTAATAAAATTGACAATGTTTCCTAGGATGCAATTCACTACATGACGAGAGAAGCTCCACATGCTGTTATTGAATTGGACAACTATGGAATGCCTTTCTCTCGCACACCTGAAGGTAAAATCTATCAGAGAGCCTTTGGAGGACAATCACTTAAATTTGGCAAAGGCGGCCAGGCTCATAGGTGCTGTGCTGTAGCTGATAGGTATGTAGAGACATTATCTATGGTAAAAAATGTTTTGTTTCATAATTTCCATAGACAAAAAAAACAAATTTAAATAGAATTGTGGTGTAATTGAACCTTGACTAAACTTTGCATATATTATGGTTTATTTTATTTTGTTGCAGCAATATTTTAATTAGTGTATCACATTAGTTCAGCTAAATTCATTAAATGTGATGGAAATTTTTCTTTTTTCTTTCCGTTTTTTTTTCTGTTAACAATAATTTACTGTATTTTAGAACTGGACATTCCTTACTGCATACTTTGTACGGCCAGTCTCTGAGATATGACTGTGAGTACTTCATAGAATACTTTGCCCTTGACCTGCTTATGGAGGATGGTGTTTGCAAAGGATGCATTGCTCTCAATCTTGAAGATGGAACTCTGCATAGGTCAGTTATTTTTTTAATTATGAAACCCTTAAGTAAAAAAAAAAACTGTACTGTTTTTGTAATTTTGCCATAAAGTTAAATGATTTTCTTATTCACCAAGCATTGTCATTGGAAGCAACTGTGTAAACAGTCTAGGAAAACATTATTCCACATAATGAGTTGACAGGAAATATTTTAACAAATATGAACAATTGATAACAATAATTTAAATTATATTGACCCTTTAAAATTTAACCACCAAGCATGTGTGAAATATATGAAAAAAAAATTCCACCTCATGGCTAATGCAGTATACATATAAATAAAATTCAATAAAACAATATTTAACTAGCTGTCACCCGCGACGCGGTTCACGTGAATTTAAAAAAAACTATTAGTAACCTATGTGTTCTTCCCGACTATGTTATACATCTATGCTAAATTACAGCTAATCCATCTAAACTATCGCGTTTATAATTTATGCATATATTATAAAGAGGAATGATTTGTATTTTAGGTAACATTTGCAGTTAAACATTAATTTTTCATAAAATAACGAAGACAGCTGGAAATCTTTCTTTTCCTCGAGGTAAAGGATATCAGTAACTGACGTTCTATATCCTATTTGATAAACGATGTGAACGGAAATATCGAGCCATTGTAAAACCAACCCTATTCATAGACAATAAATTCCAATTTACATTATATTTTAAAAATGTATTATCACTACCATACAAAAGTGTACTCTATCACTATTGTAATAAGGTTGAAATTTGAAGTATTAACCATAAAGAGATAAAAAAACATCACGCACAAAGAATTGGATACGTATGTATCATCTACATTTAAATGAAGTTCTCTGAAAACGTGCGCGGTTGATGTATGTGATATTACTTCGGTAATACAAATGAAAAACTTGAAGCACGTACGACCTTCTTTATTACCTTGCTGTAAACGTAAGTGCTTTAAAGAAAAGACATCTTTTCATGAAAGAATAAAACTATATCTTACTAATATAAATGAGAAAGTTTGGATGTTTGTTAGAGTTTGTAGCCCAAACTGCTGAACGGATCTCGATGTTTGGCACAGATGTAGAGGATAGTCTGGAAGAATACATAGGCTACTTGCTTTTTTTTAAATTCCACGCAAATGAAGTCGTATTTGAAAACTAGTATCGAAAAAAAAGATTATCCAAAAACTTGACTAAGTTACCAAAATGCCTGTAAAAGCTTTAAGTTAAAAAGAAATAAACTTTTTAGCTTATTCGTAGACATGTACGTGAATGGCATTTATGAGCTTTCTGAGTACATCATTAGACAGTTAATATGAGTATAGTTATTTCGTCGTAAAGAGTTAGTCTTCTCTCAGAAGAAGAAAGTTTTACAGCCTTTTTCTAAATTCCTTTAAGACAAGTGAACATGTTTTCGTGGTATACCTAAAGTGAAGACTTTCATTATTGTAGTTTCACACGAGGGCAGAACAGCCTTTTAATGTGAGACTGTTTTGTGCCACTGTGTGCGTTGTGCCTTACCGAATTCAACTACCAAAACATATTACAATACTGCAATGTCTATTCTATGTCAGTGTGCTACCCTCGTGTGAAAACATTATCGTCCAGTGCCCTTTACGGCGTCGCAAATCACCATCAATTCTCGTCGCTGAGCCCACTTAAGTAAGCCGGGGCTACGAAAATCGAGCTTCCCAACTTATCCCATTTACATCTCCCTAAGTCCTTCATAAATCTCTGGTTTTTACGCCAAATTCCCCTGCATTCGTTGACCGATATTGTAACAATGATCTTTTTGTAGCTATTCTAAAGAGATTCAGGCCTTACGAAGATATTGGTATCAACTGTGAAGCTGATAGAAAGGATCGCATATTTTAAAATATTATTACGTACAAAAATAGTATCTATGTTATACTTTCAACTAGCTGTTGCCCGCGACTTCGTCCACGCAATATAAAGATAAAAAAAAGTAGCATATAGATAAAAAAGCCAGTGAAGTCCGGTCGAAATCGTCCTAACCGTTTCGAAGATAACGCGGAACAAACGCGGCTTACGGACAGATAGACAAAAAATTTTAATTGCGATTTTCATTATCAGCAACATAAATACATCATCTTCCCGAAATCTGGATTTTTTCTTTTGATATTACAAACTGACACTCCAATATTATTACATGTATAGATGTCATTGAGTGTGAAATAGTAAATAAACATAGATGGCGCTGTTGTTAAGCACTTTCGGACCGGACCATAATCTATACGTACTGGTTCAATATAATATGTATCAAAGTGTTTTGATTTACAAATAAATAATATGAACTTTTATCTGACGATTTACGGTGAAGGAATACATCATAATTCAAGATATATTGGAAAGAAAATTCAACGACACGTGTAAATTATACCAACATCCATTAAAAAGCGTGGTTGAATAGGTCCTAGTCACGCCTAACTTAAAGGAGACTCCGAGTACCTAGTCGCGGATGTAAGCGAAAGCGTGCCCGTGGCTCTGCCGTCATGCATGGGAGGTAAAAAGGTGGTTTAGTGGGTATGCCCTATGGGGAGAATCCCACATAACTACCGTGTCCTTTAAGGGCACGGAGAATGCATAAAGCATTCCACTATACAACAAAAAAAAAAACAAAAAAAGGCTCCGAGTGCCTAAATATTGAAGTATAGTACACCGATGTGTGTTGTAATTGAAAATTAAATTAACTTCTAACAAATTACATTTTAAACATCCGAGGTTCCAGCGGTAGTTAAGTCAAACATAATTTATTTACCGAGATAAAACCTTAACTCTTTAATGATAATTTATTAATTAGTGGTTTAATTTAGACCTCTAAAGGGGATGTTTAATTTAATATTGGATTATTCACTCAATATTAATACTGGTGAGCGTCGGTTCAGGGGTTTGACCACTTGACTTGTAATCCACAGGTCTTGGGTTCGAATCCCGCCATGTACCAATGTGATTTTCGAT
>JAOCNA010000007.1:3480229-3493116 GCA_026546675.1 Papilio helenus
TAGCGAACTGGGTCGCTCGAAATTCGGTTTCGCGTTGGAAATCATTACGGTGCATACGGGTGCACATCAGGCAGCATTGCTGGAGCCTATAGACTTGACTGAACCAGACTTGACTCGATCGACATTGACAGAGACCAGGCACCTGCAGGAGGTTCTCTCAGTTTACAATATAATGCCCTCCGGTGCATTCGTAGTTTAAGGGTAGGTTGTGCCTCGGGACCCGAACCCGTTTGTACGGCACAGTTAGCATTCATTACGTAAGAAAGGAAATAGATAAATTGATCTTACGTGACCGTGGTATTTCATACGTTTCATACGTACGTATAAAACATTTTATTCCACGCTGAATGAGACAGATGACAATATGTTTCCATACAAGTATTTCTAAAGTGAAAACGCGCTGTTCGCGCACGCGTGGCTTGGATAATTAAGGTCAATCATTTTCATTTTCATCCACCGTTGGATGCTTCAGGCTTATGGACATATTGATGGGCGGCGTAATTATTATAATAATTTATACAAAAATTATAAAATTGCATTTAATACGATGGGTTCTGTAGGTAGGTTAATAAGTTCTTAGACCGATTTGAATGATTACATAGCATTTCAAGAGATGTCGCTGGAAGAAATACATATCTTGTTTGAGAGTGACAGTAGTGACACCTCTAGGAAAATAGAAATAACTTTTTTGTGTGCATAGAGTCCTCTTGTGATGCGTTGCGGTACTACTTTATCTCATACCATCACGAGCGCTCATCGTGTTTTAGTTTTACCTTACAAGGAGAGATGGCGCTGATGTTAAAAATATTTGATTTGAAAACTTAACCCTTTCTTGAAGATGTATCCTATTGTATTTATTGCCAACAAATTGCATTATAAAAACATATTTAATATTATTAAGTCTATTTTATAACTTAACAGAAAGTGTGCTGTTTCTTACTCGTAATTTATTACTTGTAGTTAACAACATATGACGGTTTAATTATGTTCCCAGAATTAGAGCACTTTGGAAAAGTTTAAAAAGAATTGGTTTTGTTCAACAAGGCGCGTACTGCAGATCTCCGTAAAAACTCTTCAAAATTTCACCGCTTATGGTTTACTAGCGAGCGCCGTGAGGTGGGAAATTTGAATTTTTCAGCAGTTACCTGTTCCTATAAATCACGTGTAAAGTCGTCCTAAGCTCTCTCGAATCGCTATCTTCAGCACTTTTAAATATAAATTACACTCCCTTATAACGTACGCGTACGAATAACAGTTGTATCGCTTTCATTATACACACGCAGTAAATACTGGTACAGGTATGTAGTTACCATAAATTTAAATTAAATAGATTATGGTAAATCTTAAGAGTGCCACTTTAATATGCTATTAAAGTGGCACTCTTATGAATATTTTATTGATTCATCTTCACACATTTCAAATGCTACTACCACAAACGATAAGTAGTTTACTTAATGATATTTTTATTAGCAAGGTAGCGTAAATTGTGGTAGGTTTGTGAGCGATGTGCGTCGCGTCGGTTTCGTCTCTGCATCTAATTGGGGTCCGTGCAATCCCGCTCGGGGCCTTTCCCATCCGACTCGCAGCTCCGGGCGGTAATAAAATAAGCAGTTTTTCCGATTCCACCTTACATCCTGTCACTTCGTATTCTCGACGCAACTTTCGTTTGGGGAAAATCGAGCGAGACGGCGCTCTCTTGCGAATTGCGAGAGCGATTAATTTTGCTTATGTATTACAAGGAAGAGTATTAAGTCACAAGGTATTAAGACTTAATTAAACGGAAAGTAGAAAAACAAATGACTAATGTATAAAAGATTTATATAAATTAGTAAGATAAGTTCGATAAGAAATCGCAGATATACTCGTAGTACTTTGCAATCTTCCCATTGACGTATAAAGTTTTATCCAAAACGTAACTGTACGAGACCAAAACAGAATCTAGTTACAATGTTTTGGATTGGTTAAGTACAGACTCCACTCCTTAATCATCGCTAAGTTTCGTTTTATTAAACAGAATTGTAACAGTTTTTTTCTATTGTAATACTCGTGGAGCGGTAGCAAATAAAATAAATATGGTAATGAAAAAATAAATTAAGTTTCGAAAGTATTTCTAACATCGTTAGGGTCCCGTCAAATGCTGCTTATTTATTTGGTATGCATCGAAATATTCGTTAGAAAATATGCGAAGATTTCAAAGCGGTGGCGGCGAGGGCCGCTAAATGGAATGTCCGCGGCAGGATGTACCAACGAAAATGAAATTTGATCGTACTCCTACTGCACTTGCCGCTTTCAATTCACATTTTTCGTCTCTATTATAATAAATGAAAGTTAATTTTGATATATATTAAAACCCAAAAAGTATTCATGCGGCAATCAAGTGTCAATTTAACTCTGTTTTGTCACGAGGTTACTGAAAAAGAACTCAACGGAAACATGATCATTTTTTTATAAATATTACTTCATACATATTTAGAGAGAAATGTTAAAATTAAAGCTATCGAATAGCATTTAATCGTCTTAATTCATAAATCACGTATTAAGCGTAGAAGTCACTGCTACAATATTAATTTGAGCTCAAAGTAAAACGTCTGGAAAAGCGCTGTTGTCTATTATCGAGACAGAAAATATCTAACTAGTTAATTTAACTATAAGTTAACTTCGCGGGGTATGTACATGTATGTAGTTTAAAAAGGTTTATACTAATTGATTACATTTTCGGAAACGAAATGGAAAGGTTTGGTACCGTATTAAGCTTCGATGGATGAAACATTTGGTCACTTTGATCCAATATTCTGTAAAGCTCTCCCTCCGCTCCGACTCTACCTAACTGTATACGATGAGTGACCATTTTGTCATTTAAAAATCTGAGTATTTTCACACTTTTTTCTTAAATATTAAGGGTGTGTAGTAAAATAATTTACGGTGAAAACAATGACAATGAAGGTAGCATTCAAATCTTGAGGTTTTTTTTTTTTAAGAAAACTTCTATTAATGCAAAAGGTAATGTTATCGATCAGCAATAAGATTGAATGATAACCTAAGCTGTTTTAAAAAAACGTGTTTTCAATAATTGATTTGAGTGATTTGATATTGTTAATTAGAATGTTCTTCTAAATTAGTCTTCTATGTAACTAATAAACTTCGTAGACTATATAGACTAAACTATATAGACTTAATTTGTGAAATTTGTGGTGTAAATTACATAGATAAACAGTTGTTTACAAAGTTAGAGCTTCGCAGACAGTCGCGGAGCCCGCATCAGGTACTAAACTATTAGCTGATCAAATAAAATGGTATTTGTGGAGACAAATTAAAAGAACGCACTAGTTCAATTAATTTTAATTTGTTAAGTATTTACAAGCAGTACAATTATAGATTTAATAAAATATCGTTTGGTATAAGAACAGTGCATACGGGTGCATCTGCAGGCAGCAACGCTGGCACCTATAGACTTGACAGAACTAGACTTGACTCGATTGACCGACACATACCAGACACCCGCAGGCTGCGAGCCGTGCAGTAGTTAACTACTTTGTCCTCTATTATTCACTTGTTTACAATATTAGAGTCGTGCCGCGGAATTCGAACCGATCGTGTTCGACACAAATTAAATACTACAAAATTTGTTCCAAAAACATTTTATTATTATAAAAAGCTTTATTAACTAGTTATAATTCAGCAGGCGAATAAAAAGTAAAGTTTTCGTTGGTAAAAATGTTGTATAGCGTTCGTATTACAAAACAAATATTGTTGGAGTAAGATCATTGTCGATTCAGGTTAAGCTTTTTGCGTAATATTTAAACAAAAGTTGACAGCGGCAGCGGCCTCCGTGGAAATAGTCCAGAGGGCAATCCGAGCCGGCACAAGTCGACCGGGCCACCTCTAGAATACTAAATAACGAGAATCTTTATTCTGCATGTTTTTTTCTTGCTACATTTCAAATATTCAACGCGTTACAAAACGATTGTATCGTTGGTACTTTTATGTTGTTCTTCATTACTGTTCTATAGAGGGCGTCTTTTAGCAATGCCAGATAAAGTATTTTGTGAGATTGCACATTACAGAAAGAATACTTCAATTCTTTTTATGTAGGATTCTTGTGTGTGGATTTTAAGTACAAAAGTAATATAAACACAAGCAAACAGCTCAAAGAACAATTTTAATTGTAACAAAATATCAATTATTTAGTGGACAATAATCAATGTAGAATATCGTATTACTCGTACAACAAACGTAGAAAATTAAAAAACAAAGAAAAAATGATAATGTAGAGAGGAGATTGAAATCGAGCAGTGCATTGTGACTAGCATCGTACACCGCCGCGCCGCGCAACCGCCGCCGCGACGCAGAAAATATGAAAATTGGAAAATCTCTGCGGAGACCGAATAAATATCAACCCTCTGCCAAAACAGATTTATTGTACGACCACCTGTAATTTCGTATATTTTTATCGAGCCGATATCTCTTATGATTTAATAGATTTTTGTATTGGAAGTGTTTTATTTGAAATTATAATAATTTGAACACTATAATATTTTAGTTAATCGACTCACATTGTCAAAATCAGAGTCGAGAAAATGCCCAACTGTACAACATACATGTTATAAAAAGGCACAAAATATCTGGTAACATAATATAAAAAGATAGGGATGCAATCTCTTGCAATAACGATTCATTACAAAAGCAGTACTAGGCCGCACGGATTAATTAGACAAGCCAGCTTCGCGGCGTCCGCACTGGTATAGCTCGCCTCGCCCTCTTGTTAATATACCTCTGAAATCTCATTCTGTTAAACATATTTGTTTCACCATGAGTTTGCTCTATCGATATCTTTAATGTTACAGGTTCTATTTGGTAAGTTTTACTTTACGTAACTTATAACCTAGAATAAAATATTAGGTAAAATTAGATTATTTAAAATATTACGTTCCATTAAAACAAAAGAGAAATATTCCATAATATTAGTGCCTCCATGGGACGGAAACTTTGTAATTTTGCTGTGGCTTAGAAGTTTCTTCGTCTCAAAATAAAATTCTCAAAAAATTAAGATTATCATTTCATTATTATTTCTGCAAGGACTTTGTGTTGGTTTTAAAGTTTTTGAATAAAGTTCTTTAAAGACATTAACGTCAATTGCAAATTTCCCAGAAGAATAGAAGGCACCATAGAAACAGTTACAAAAATATTAGACAGTGAAAAATTTTTTTCAAAATACTATGGCGTAGTCACCTAACTTAGGGTAGATCGGATACAGGAAACGTGCTGACTGCAGATACAAGTTGTATCGAGAGTTCAGTTTTTTAAACGTTTCAGATCCTTATATCTTTTTCGTTCTACATACGTTTATTTTAACACCGAGCTTATCAATAAAGGAAATTACAAAACGAAATTATAAAATGGACAACAGTGATTTCGTCGGAGCAAATAGATTTAGGTGGGTTTTACTAATTAAATGTATATCCGTTGGCGAAATGGAGCGGATGGGAACCCATTAAAGTCCGACGGACAAAACATTCGACCGCCGCGCCGTGATCCCTTTTTACACAGACTGGCATAAAGCGGATAAAGTTTTAATTCATCGCCTACAGCAACCTATAACACATATGTATTCACAATATTAGAACAAAATAGTTTTTTCATCCTACTGTCAGGAGAGTACTATGTTTCGTGTGTACATTTAGTACATACAGGGTGTCTTGTAATTAACGGTACGGTAAAGATATATGACCAAGTATGAGAGGCGCTGCTATATAGTTAGTTCTATCAGAAAAAATGTAAATCTTACATACACAATCTCGAAATCATTGCAGAAGTTAGGAAGTTATCCAATCCTAATTATTGTGTCGATTGTGCATCATCATTTTTGCCATGCAGATTTTCTTTTTTTCTATACTTTTTTAATTTTTACCTTTACGCATTAATGAAAAATAAATGAAACACAGTAGTTCTTTGAGCCCTTATAATTGAATAAAAATACATATGTTACCTTAATGTTTATCAATAATACTCTTTGCAAATGAAATAGAAAAAAACGGTTTGTTATAAATATTTCCACTTAGCTAGAATAAAACTTTCTTGTAATAATAGAAATCCGCATCATAACAAATAGTGTGCAAATTTTGTTCTATATTTTCATGCAATTATGAACGTGTTTAATTTTAACAGTGAGGTATGTATCAAGATATAAGGAGGCTTGTATATATGATAATTTGGCACGGGCTGAATAGGGAAGCCGCTGCATAATCTCGGCTTCATATATGATATATGATATGCTGTATTATCGCAGATCGGCGGACTATTCCAGCCTAACTGCTGAATTACCTCGCACATCCTACCTCGTGAAATGCGAATTAAATTGCGTATACAACGAACCTTATATGCTCTGTATGTAATGACAGGAACATATATGTAGTCATGTATGTTGTTTGAGCTCAAATGCTTACAGTTAAAATATTGTTATTGTTCGATTATGATAAGCACGATTAAATACACAGACATAAAACTATCTCCAGCAAGTTGGAGAGGTGTAGGTTACGACTTTTGTTTTGGAGTCGTTATCCTAGCATGCGTGTTTGATGATAAATTTACAATTAATCCATTGATTTAAGAATATGCTTTTCAGTTAATATGTATGTTTATTAGTAGTATTTTAATCAATATAATTAAAATGATGTACTTCATGGTGGAAGTATGAAGGGAGGTTAGATTTAGAGTGTTTGTTTACATGTTTGGTTAACGAGTTTTCAATTGGATATTTGAATTCTTCCGTCTTATCATAAAAATGATTATTTTCATCGACAAATTTCTTATTGTAATCAAAAGGCGAGAGCGATTTGAGTACAGTCGCCTTATGTGACCGTCTGGTGGGTGCTAGTGCCTGCCTAATTGGACTTTTACCAAAATTCAGTTTTTTATTTTGCTTCTTAGAAATTGGTATTTCCATTTTAGTTATTACTATTTTCTTGTTTTTGTCGTCATTAATTTTCTCGAGTCTGATATTTTGTACTTTATTGGCAGAGGTTTTGTGTGGGGAGTGTTCTACGTCGACCCATGTAGAATAGACGTTCTGCATACGAAAACCTTTTAATTTAGAATGGTTTTCAGATGTATTTGTCTTTGCGTAGTTAAAATGCGGTGGAGATCTACTAATCATTGGCTTAGCATGGTATGGTATTACATTAACAGCCGGCGACTCCTCCGGCCACAAATTAATATTAAGAGTTTTATTAGAAGACAGATGATGATATTTTTGTGGTTGATACTCTTGGACATCTGCAGTTTCTGGGATGCCTTTGATAAAATTCTCAATTTCTTGTAAACTCAATGGCAGCATTGTAGATGCTAATGTTTCAATTTTATCTTCAATATTGTAAAGGTTTTCATTACTTTTCTTATTTCGCTCGTGTTTTTTGCGGTACTGATCAAGATAATTCTTGGGTGATCTGGCAAATCTCTCCCAATATGAATGTGGTGCATAACTCAGTTCACTAAATATCGGATAACTCGGTGTGTTTTGATCTAAATGTTCGATTTCAATGTCTATTTGTCTATTGTTCTTTGTGTCTACACCTCTTATAAGTGTTGCTATTTGCTTACCAAGCTTGGAATAAAACGTATCGTCTAGAATTTTAGGGTCCTTAGGATACATTTCGATGTTAAATCTTCGACTGGGTTCTTCAATTTTCGGTGGAAGTATAGGAATACGACTTTTCTTTTGATTAATTATGAGAGGTTTTCGATTTCTTACGATTGGCTTTAAACGTGGCACAACTGTTTTATCTGTATCATTTAAATTAACTCTATGAATCAACTCTGACAAATATTTGAAGTTAGCTATATCGTTGTTCATTAGTGGTGACTTAGTGTTAGTTTTGTGTTCTAGCTCAGCATTACCAGAAGGCTCGATCTGGAATGTATCTTGTATTTCTGTAGATGACTGGTCTGTTTCCTCGATTGGGTCTACTTGCATTTTCTGTTGTAATTTATTTAGACCAGAATTTTGCACTAATTGTCTAAGACGACGTAGCTAAAAACAAAGTATTATTTACAATATGTGAATTTATTATAGATTATTGTTTGCATGTTTTAAATTCTGTTTTCGATATACATATTTAAAAGTACTTACTGGATCCATTCCGCCATTATACATCAGCATTTTTTTCTTTCTACTGAAACAAAAATAGAAAATACATAATCAGAAAAAAAAGGTTGTAGGATCTTGTAACTTATTTTTTTGCCTACTAGACGCGGTTAAGTGCCTTTAAAAGTAAAACAAATTAAAAAGTATGAACTTTTAATGTGATTCTAAAGATATTTTCCTTACTTTTTCAATCGAAGAGTACCCGGTGCTTGACTGATGGTAGTCATGACATCTGTTGTTATGTCAGCTACTGACGGCTGTTCTGTAGATGCTGCAGTCGAGGCAGCAGTATCTCCAGCTGCAGTTGCAGACGAAGACATCGTTACTGATGGTGAAGATTTTTCATCACAATCAGGTAAAATATCTGTAATGTATTAAATTAAATTAAACATAAAAGAAGATCATTAAATGAACATAAAATGTTAATGGTATATTCTTACTCGGTGCAGGAAAACCTGGCAGAACTGGTGGTACAGGTACCATAGGGTACATTGGGAGTACCGGGGGTGGCAGGGCGACTGGAGGGTAGAATGGAGTTTCGATGTTCGGAAGGAAAACAAAAGATGGCAGCGGCGGCTTTGGTTTCCTGTTTACTATTACGAATTTTTTGTCGCCATGGCCATTTTTATCACTATCGTTGTCCTCTTTACTGGTACTAGAAGCCTCCGAACTATCAGTTTCCGAATCTGAGTCAAACAGGCTGTCGTCTTCTGTTATTCTTAACAATTTTCTTCTTAAGTCATCTTGCTTGAGTTTTTTTTTCGATGAACCTCTGTTATCACTTTTGCGTCTCTTCTTTGTCGTCGTGTTGAGGTTACCGATTTTTCCGCTTCTTCTTGTTATACTGTTCTTATCTGTATTGTTGATAACTTGACTTTCAATTGTTTTGTAGAACTGGTTGTACAGCCAATCGCCAAGGTCGTCTGCATTTTTTGCTATATTGTCGACGTGATCATCTATAACATTAGGAGCCGGTGAAGGTGTCTGGGGCATAAACTCGGGAAATTCCATTTGTGAAATTCTAGTCGGTTCGGCTGCATATTGCCGACGATATGTTTCTAACAAATTCGAACTGAAACAGATAATATGGTTATAATAATGTACTAGATCTTATTTTTTTTTAAATTTATTTCCCGGAAGTTTTTACTTAGGTTCACATATTTTCGTATCGGTGTCGAAATAGTATCCAGGGTGGCAGTGACAGCCGATAACACATCCAGGGATCCCATCTATGCAATATTCGAACCTTCCGTGTTCACCGCATTCTGAAAATACAGTGAAAATATTGGTTGATTAACTCTAAAAGAAAGGTTTTTCCGAATAGTTAGGTATACGACATAAGTTACTGCGCTTCATTATAGGACGTTGATAATGTTCAGAATCTCCTATGCCATTGTTATAGCAACATATCAACTTAGCCTGCCATAGTTTCTGTGTTTCCCTTATACAAATGCATACGCAACCAGGGCATATCTTTCTTACTTCTAGTACTTTACATCCTTGTAATGTCGTAGTCATACTAAAGCCAATAAGTTTTATGCATAGCTTGTAATGAGAAAGTTTCAAAGTCTACTCACCATATTGTGTCTCTTTAGGATTAGCAGAAGTCAGTACGGCGAAGACTAATAGAAGCCAAATTGTCATTTGTGAAAACTGAACTTAAATGATATCATTATTTAAAAACGAACTGCTTAAGATAACGCTAAATGCTGTAAATAACAATAATCTTTGTATTTTTAACTATTAACTTAAAACTCAAGTCCCTAACGACGTGTCATTACGCAACTAAAAGTGTTGCCAACTATGACGTTAATTCCGTTAGAATAATTATCATTTTATTCACTAAAAAACGTTAAAATATTCATAGAAGAATAAAATTGGATTATTAAGCGTCACGAACACTTCATTGAATGTGCTAAATAAATTCTAAGTATAAGAAAAAGGATTATTGGAGTTTAGGAAACAATGGCTCTATTTCACGGCGACTTTTTCCCTTAATACAATGCATGCATTGTGTTGCTTCGGTAATCACTAAGCTAAGTAACTCTTAGTTATAATGCATTAATTTTTATATTTCTTGTTAAGATTCTTTTCTAAGAATAAATATAACAATGGTTTTTATTTTTATTTAAATTTAATATTTTACTTTAAAGGATGTGGAAAACTATTTCTTTTAAAAATTATTCGTTTAATGTATTATTTTAGAAAAAAAATGTAAAATCTGTTCCTACAAATGTTCCTTTGTTTATGTTGGTAATTTTTTTAAATAATTACAATGAATTTAGAGTTAGAGGAACAATTAATGTAAGTAATTTGTGGTGCCATAATATTTGTTATGTTATTATCAATAAAAAACCGGTTTGTTTGAAAAATCTTTTTATTTTTAATTCTTATTATTTTACATGTTTACGGCGTTTATTAAATGTAGAAGTTGGTTCTGTACATTTAATTGTCATCTCCCAAATCTGGAATTCCTTTAAGACCCCTGCAATGTGAAAAATAGATTAAGTATACAAATAACTGACAGAAGCGAATGATATTTGAGACAATTCATGATAAAAAAATTAATTTGTAAGAAATAATAATTTCGTACATTTTTTAATTGAATATTATAGATGTTACCGTTAAGAAGATGTTTGTTCCTGACACGGCAAATCAAATGTAGGGTGCACGTTTGAGTTGTCACGTGGAGCAGATAATTACTCTTGTTCCTGCCGTGCCAAAATATATACCAAGTATAATACTTACTTGGTGCAATCTTCTGGTAGAACACATTTATGTGTGCGGTCATCTCGTACGTAGGGATGCACGCACACGCAGCCCGGCTCACAGAAGGGGTAGCAGGGACGCAGCCGGTCGTGCGGGTTGTCGCATGTAACCGACGCACATCCCGCGAAACAAGGTTCAGCAGATAAAAAAAGTTTAAATGCGATTTTCGTTGTCAACAACGCAAATACATCAACTTCTCGAAATCTGGAAATTTTCTTTTGATATTACAAACAGACACTCCAATTTTATTATATGTATAGATATTATTTGGGAGTTATCAAATCTAAGTAAAATAATACAAAGAAAAACTTTAATATTTTAGTACTTCAAGAGATGAATTTAGATACACCCTTGTTAGTAGTTAACCTAATTATTGACAGATCTTTATGCACATTTTCAAGTCAAAAGGCCCAGTAGCAGTAATGCCGTTTCTAGAGGATAGCCTTACCTGTTAGTACTTATTTCTATTTCTATGTTATCCACATCTATTATTGCCTGTGTATTTCCAATCATGTTTATTTTGTTAACTAAAATTATGCTTTCTGAACAATCGTTGAGGTGTGTTGTTCGAGTTATCTCCTCTGACGTAGGATTCCAGCACATTTTCGAGTTATTTGTTGTTACAACAAACTGGCCAGGGTCACAACAGTCACGTGGTAACACATATAGAAGCACTGCATTTATTGCATTTAAAATGATAACTAAAAACACCAATTTAGACATGTTTTTATATACTAGTCGCTTATGGAACTAACGTCTTACTAAATGTAAACAAGTAATAGATGATTCAGAGTATTAAAATAATATTTTCCTTATTCATTTGATGTTTAATTTTAAATGTTGTCATCTTAAGTTAAATTTCCCTTAAAAGTTGAATTGAATACATAAAAGTAACCTACTAAGCCATAATTGAAACATTTTTCAATCTTTTAATGTTACTTCCTGTATTTTTAATAAACGGTAATGATAACTGTCAATTGCAGATACAAAAATTCCCGACTTAACACACTCGGTGCCACCGCCTTGTAAGTTCGAATTAGTACAGAAATGTGTGATAAATCGGCACTGAACGTGTTAACATCTATCGTCTTTGGAAATATGTTTATTTATCCAATCAGTTTGTAAGTTAACAGCCATTTTAGCTAGAAAGGATGTTTATACAACCACTTATTTATGCACAAAAAAACCTGCGAATATTTTAGCAGCGTCGCGTCCAGTCGGTACAATAAAACGTGGACTCCAACTGATGGAATACCGGTACTGTATTATTGTTCTTTTTTAAAAGAGAATAATATATTTGTTTTATACGGGTATAGGCAATGGAAACCCGGTATAATACCAACATTGAAAATATAATACTTATCGTATTGTATAATTGAATTCTTTTCAATAACGTTTGATGATAAAATAGTCCAAAAACAGCATTTTTATAGAGATGTTTATAATCTATTTTGTATTGTTAACGACGAGGAAGAAGTTTTTATTTTTCTTGATGTCATTCAAGCAATAACAACGTAAACTCCAAAATATAAAACCCTTACGTTTCAGGCTCCAATGCTGATTGAAAGTTAGGCATACTGATGACCAAATTCTTCTCATCGTTCACACTGAACTGATACATATCGTCTTCAATTAACAACACATTTTTTTCACAAGTTATTTGCACTGAGGAATTAGTACTCGATATAGGATCCCAGCACGTGTTAGTTCTGTTTCTGCCCTTATACATAAAATTGCCAGGTTTACAACAAAACACACTTTGAGATTCAACACAACCTACACATAGTACGAGCATTACTATTAAAGCTGACATTTTGTTTATTTTTAATTGTTTGTGCATTATTTTGACTTGAAACTTATTTTTTTTACGTAAACTGAACGAATTGCCGGTAAGCAATGAACCGGCGCGCGCACACTTCCTAGTGTTGGTTACACTACTGACTTTTTGATACGAGACAGTACGGTACTATCAGTGTTG
>JAOCNA010000007.1:3500498-3512103 GCA_026546675.1 Papilio helenus
CCCTGTTCCCTGTACACAAACCAGGACACGAAGCAAAATTGCTGTCCCCGCTGATTGTTCTCATTATAGAATACTAACCTTAATAAAGGCGTATATTAAAATTACCCCTTTCCCGTCAAATACGAGATGTGGTAACACAAAAGGTGGAAAATAAAGTCATATGCAAATAATTACAATGCAAAATAAGATAATTGGATGCGACGGTCGCTCGCCCGCGCCGCACCCGCCGCGCCGCCGCCGAGTGCGGAGAGACGAAGTAATATCGGGTTGAGTGGTGTTGCTTAATTGAAAGTCGCGGTTTGGCCCAATAACAATAGAACGGGGCTCGGTTACGTTCCTCGTGTATAAATTAGAGAATTATATTAATCGCGGATAACAATCGCCCGTAACGCTTAACGAGGCTCTTCGACTCGCTGAGCCCGTTTCGAAAACACCCCTTTTACCTTTCAAATTGTATGAAAGTCGACGCACAATAATTTGGGCTTACTAAGTTTTATTACGACGAATTGTTTTTTTTTCCTAACTCCATAGCCTTGTACAATACCTTCCAATTCCCTATACCTAAAATCCTTTACTGACGATGCATTTTATAATTATTTGGAGTCTTATCTTTAAAATGAATGTTCTAGCAGAGAGAGAAAACATTTATGTTTCGTTTCAATCTGGATTTCTGAAGTTTTCCATTTTTGATACAGAGGAACATTTATAAAAGATAACGTTGAAATTGCTTGGTACCTGGGGAAGGATTACGAGAAGCAGATAACAGGATTTGTTTTAATAATTATAAAAGAATGGTTTCTTAGGAAAATCTGTGTCAAAGACGACGGAACTGAGAGTATCTTTGAAATGAAAGAATAAAGATGTAACATCCCTATTTAACCCAACGCTAGTCCCGTAGCTTTTGTTCCTCGAAAAGTTTAACATTAATTTACATTTCTCGCTTTTGTTCTGCAAGACGTCATCGTCAAATTAGCTGTTTGTTAAACAAACTTATCGGGGCTATGAATATTGCCGACTTTATTACAAAGCTGGAGACGAAACGTACGCATTGTGCGAGAACTCACAATAAACTTGAAATCTTATTTACTTAGGAACATACACACTGCTTAATTTATCAAGTGTTAAATTCAAAAGAATTTAGACAAAGAAAATACTAATGATGTGCTTGAAGCATTTTAATATCAATACATTTTAATTTTAGATAATTTTCTCAACTTGGCCGACTTTGCCTCCACAATCGATCAGCATGCAACTGCCAGTAATACACCTGGCTTTGTCACTTGCGAGGTATGTTATCAATTCCGCTACATCTTCACTCTCACATACCATTTTAAGAGGTAACTTTTCTGCGTAGGTCGTCAAGATGGCGTCACTATATTCACTGCTCAGGCCGGCACTCGTGAAGAAGTTAGTTCTCACCGGTCCAGGGTTGACGGAGTTCACTCTCACTCCCTTGTCCGCGAGCTCCATAGCGAGGCATTTAGTGAACATGTCCATAGCGGCTTTGGACATACAATACGGCGTCATGAACGATAAAGCTTTAGTTGAAAGGACGCTAGATACGTTCACAATATTGCCTTTAGTAGCTTCTAGGTAAGGAATTACTCGATACGTAAGCATGTAGGCACCGCGAATGTTGGTGTCCATGATTTTATCCAGAGGCTGCACACCATCTCTTATTCCGGCAATCAAAGAAATACCAACATTGCTAACGAGTATATCAATTTTCTCGTAACAGTCAATTGTTTCTTTCACTATTTTCTCTACGTCATCTTCAACAGTTATATCGGCTGATATCAATAAAGGTGCATGTCCACTTTCATTTTCGCAATTTTCGGCGACTTTTCTAAGATTATCCATGTTACGTCCGACGATGGCCAGTTTAGCGGAAGCCCTAGCGAAGAGGACGGCGCACGCCGCGCCGATGCCTGAACTCGCGCCCGTTATTAAGACGACCTTGTTAGTGAAGTCCATTCTAATCGAATGTTGGTTTCCGACTAAGTGACCGAGAGACACTAAATATGTTATATACGGCGATGTGGTAGACACAGAGTAGGATTCAGTAAAGCCAGACAATTTCCTAACATTTATTATACAAAATTATCGATTTCATTGCTGAAATATTTCTTTGAGTTGAATTTGTTTGTGGAGAAAACACTAAGTTAAATAAGAATGTAGTATTGGTTAAATATAAATAACTATAGTCATTTAAAATCATCATGTCCCACTATTTGTTTTTTACTTCTCTTATGATACAATCAATTTTTTTTTCACTAAATTACTTCTTACTTCGCTTTGTTCGTCCAACTAGATAGCCTATTGCTTAGAGTGCTTACATATAGACGCATAAATGTAAATTTATTTCACACACTCTGCTGCTACCACAGTCTTTGACATTTTATAAATATCCGTCACAAATGTAATCCCATAGATGTGACGCAAGCGGCGCAGAAACCAGACCGCGGCAGTGCATGTGTTAAAGTACTACGTATTTACATGTATTTGGTTTCGTTTTATTTAATACGATCTGCATGTTTTATTCTTAGAAGTAAATAACCATGACGGACCTCGCACTGTATTGACCTTCCGATGTAGTATTGTTGCTAATATCACTACTATGCTTTCAAATATTTATATATTTTCTTAGCAAAAGAAGTTAACTATATTTTATATTTATAATGTCGTTCGGTATTTACCTATTGTCATTATATCCGTTCGTAATTTCTTAAAATTAGTGCATAGTTATGTAATAAACTTTTTTGTACAATTTTAATTTATATAGATACATAAAGCTGTTCAACGTTTCAACATAAGACAGCGTGTTTGTACAATTTGTTTAAACCTTTGACCTTATTCGGTTATTGTTAGTTGCGTCAACAACAATGTATCGCTGATTGACATCCATTGTAGAACTTCTCAATGAGGTATAATTGCTTATCAAGATTAATGAAATAATAAGTCTTCATCGAAGGAAACGTAAGGGTTATCTGGGTTGTTCGCTAACGAATATTTACTCATTTTAAAGTAAGTTTAGGATATTTTTTTACTTTTTGAACTTGAAAGTGGTTAGATTAATCAGATTGGCCTATGATACAGCAGGTGCACACCTTTGACTGCATGTGCGATTGTCGATTGTTTCGCAGCGAATTCAACTGTTTAGTTACACTACTAAAAATTGAGTAGTGTGCGCACCTCCATATAAGCTCATAGGAATCAAAGACTAAACAGTTGTGCGATAGTTTAGTTTCAGATGTGCGCGCGATTTTAGTAAGATTGACATGATTATACATATGTATGGGTTAATAAAACAATAGTTGTTTCAGTACAGTTTATTCATATAATGTCGTTGCGCGATTGACAACAATATTGAAGCAGCTATATACAAAAGTATGCTTACATAATATTACAAAATAATTAAGACTTACAGTAAAAGCTCCCTATAATTTGTCTTTGGCACTTGCATTACGTTTATATTCACATTATATTAAACTTAAACAGATATAAGGACAAGTTTAATGAATATTCAGCTTAACACAACTTACAATGTATACGAGTGGAGTGTGTTTCCCGGTGGGTTTATTGATCGGTCGGCCGATCGATCCAACGGGAAACTTTTAGAGAGAGAAAGAGTACAAAGTAAATATAAATATAAAAAAATACTTTCTTGTCAATTGTTTAATACATTCGAGAATATTAAAGAGCAGTCAGTAAACCACAGAAAAAGAATATTTGTCGTGCAATAAGACTCAGTATCGAGATAGAACCAGACGAAGTGAGAATCTATGGATTCTCACAGGAGTTTAGAAGTACAATTGCCAGTAATTGACATATCGTTGAGAAAAAATATTTGCAACGTGAAATTTTGAAACTTATTCGATTTACAAAATGTATTTTTAAATAAATTAGTATTTGAAGTATATTAATTTGTAAGTGGATAATGTTTTATAGTTATCTGCGACTTTAAACTCTGATATTTTTAGAATTTAACGATAAGGATTGAAATATTTCCTGTTAGTACACGTAGATTGCATTTCATCAATTCTAAATATTGATAAATCACAAATACATATTACATACTAACACACATTATTGAAGATGAAAAGTCTACTAGAAGCTTAAATGAGTATTAAACACTAAAAAAATGTACTAAATCACAACCGATGCTTATAATACTTTACGTTTAATAAAAAATGTACTTTAAATTTTATAGTTAAAATGAACATACATGTTAATTTATACCTAAATAAATCTAACGTTACTAAAAGTACAAAAATAACAAAGAATAAAAGGGTGCGTCGAATCTACTAGCGTGTAAATACAAAGCTCCTAGTCATAATAGTGTGTAAAAAAGCGCCAATAGCCTAATGGTTTGATGTACGGACTACCGAACTTGTGGTCGAGGGTTCGAATCCCACCATTCGACTATTGTCGTGAATCATATCCTAGCTCAAGCCTAGAGCTTAGTTAGAATGGTTAAAGGAAATGTTAGTAAATTAACAAAAATCTACTAATATAAAAAAAACTAAACATATACCTCCAGATACCATGTGTATTACTAATATATCGGGAAAGCTTGGTATTTTAAATGGCAACTACAATCATTTATGTTAAAAACATTGGAATATTTTGAAATCTCGCAGAATTAGCTTGGTTATTTGTGCTGGTATTTAAAAAGTGAGCAATTGGTGCTTTTGAGAGGCTTTACTGTCTTCGTGTTAGGTATCCTGAGGTATGTACAAAATGGTGCTTAATATATAATCCTATATATATACAAAATATGTCTATAAACGCTGGAGGGAGTGCGATACTGGACGTTTGTGATAGTTTTAGATAATATTTAGACATGTATTACAAAGTAGTAGTAAAATAGGCTAATAGTAAATGTTAATCGATTTTTAATTTATTTTCATAGTAATGTTATTATAATTACTTATTAGTAAATAAGTTATTGCAAAAATACAGCGTTACATTTTACTCTATGAAGTAGACAATGCATTAATCTAATCAGAGGATTTCAAAGAAAACGGATTAAAAAAATGAAGATCAAAAAACGCTCATGTTCGCGGCTCAAGAGCAGTACGCGGTCGATAAATTATTACCTATATTATATTAATTTTATCCATCGAAGCGTAGAACTCAATCACGCTCACAGCCATTATTAAATTAATATAAAAACATCCCTTCCTAGCAAATAGTCTACTTACGCCCGGTTTCTGGAATGTCAATCAATTTCAATTAAGATTAAACTTATATTGTTGTCTATTCTAGACTGTAAGGGGTGACAACACAAGTGTCTTAGTCGAAACCTATAGTTAGGCCCTTCATAAACAAATCAACGTTAAACTAATATTGTACAATTGCATCGCTATTATCGCATAGCGCGCGCTTCGCTCACACAGTGACTTGAGTATTTGGTAATTTGTCAGTACAGGCATAGTACATGGCTGATTTTTCCGCCATCTTTAAAATCCCAACGACTTTTCTTACGAAGATGTTGAAACACGAAGCGAGTGACTGGTTTTGTTTACGAAAGGCCTTACGCGTGTTAGTCGAAGATAAGTTTGACATGACAAAAACCGGGCGTCACTTTACAATACATACTGGATTAACACCAGTCTATTAATATATCCATCAAGCAGGTACTTTTGACTCTTTTTTCGCATATTACAACATTTAATTTACCCTATCTTAAGAAATTAACACGTAGTACAAATAATTCTACATATACAAAACAATACGCTACTTGGGATTAATAAAAAATACTAATACATCTACAAGTGGAAGTATCTACTAACTTGTCTAATAACATGAGACTTGACAGCTATGACGTCATGACGGTGTTCTTGTACTATAACTAAAAGTAAACAGTAAACCCAGCGTGACTATAACGAATTGGTAACTTCGTGGCTCACTGCATAGAGGCACGCAGGGACGTAAACCGTGTACCTCCTTTATTATTCTGCTCGCCTAGTACTTATTATAAATGTTACAATTTCTAACACTACCCATGGTTACAAGGAATCTACAAGACATGAATACTCTACACTACTACTACAACTACGAATTTTTTAGATCACATTATCGCTTTGCAATATTTATAGCCTAAATGACTAGCATAATTTTGAAATCTTTTCAAAATAAATTACAAACATTTTTAATTAGTGATTTCAATATACAAATATTATCTTAAAAATTCAACCGTAAGGTGAACCATCGGAAAGGTAATTATTGAATTGCAATTAGTAAACTGATTCCGTATAGAAAATAGTTCGAGATTTATAACTTCCTGGTATTGTAACAATAAAAAGAAGAGTTTTGTAATGATCTCACACAACAAAGGCTCAAGAGAGTGGCGCTGTTATCGAGATTAGTTCTATCATAAAACATGAAAAACGTCTTCTATCATAAAAAGGCATAGAAAATGACCCTCGAGAAAAGTTATGACAAGACAGTTACAGTGAAACAAGGGTCTTGTGGCAGTTTCTTGACATTGACAGGGGCGCGTTTAGAGCTAGTCTATTTTAGTTCCACTTTTGTCCACCGAGCCATATAAGGTGTGGCGCTATAGTATGATGTTTACATATTTAGTTTAGTTTAGATAATAGTTTAAATTATGATGTCTTAAGATGATGTGACTCGTGGTCGCAGCGACGGAGGACCGCGAAGTGCGTCACTTGGAAGGTGTTGGTCGCCCGGCTGCCGCGCTCCAGCGTGCCTGTCATTGTGTACCCCATGTTGAAGTCAGCTTGAGTTACGTTCGTTGTCAGGTACAACTGAAAGATTTATATGAGATTTAACAAGAATAGTCTTCTACTTAAACTTTCGTACGGGATTTGTTAATCATAGAATTTGTAACTTAATGGTGAGCTTAGTTAAAGAAATCCATTAATCTTCTTTTTAAACTAATATTGTTAATTTTGATTTCGAAACTTGTCTAGCTTAAGATTTAATTAAAGCGCCTGTAGGTTTTTAATATTTAACTTTCATTACCTTAAAGTCAGAATCTGTAGCAAGATGCTTGAAGGTGCCAACAATGTAAACTGCATTAGCTCCGCTGATGACCATCCGCGCCTGAGTGCTGTGCCTAAATAATTTAGAAGATATATAAAAGATGTAAACATATTCTTAAGAAAATTCTATGTGCCTGACGATGTTTCAGCTATCTGCAGAGACTTTAATTTACAGAGAATGTAAATTAGTTGTAAAAGCGAGCTGTTAATAACGAGTTAGTTAAGCTATAATATATCAGAGTGGTCCCGTACGGGGCTCTTCAGGCCTGCACGCTGCCAGCGCCGCGGCCAATTGCGGTGAGCTTGATAAAGTGTTGCCCCTGACATAAAGCGATATTAACTGACACGTTATTTGTTCACCAATGAAGACCTGATAATATTGTTTACGTTTTTGAATATCAAGAAGGCAGTAAAAGGTTTTGGTTTAATTTTATTTCACAATGGGGACTACGAAAGATAACAGATAACGTTTATTAGGATTACAGGTAAAAGTTCGTTAGTCATTTGTTTCTTGGTATGCAAAAGTGATGAAATCTTAGTGGAATATTTGATATAGTGTATCATACTATCATTAACAAAAGTAGAGTTGATAGTGATGTGATACATATCAGTGTAGTGGACTATTGATATTCGCGGCACGTCTCTCGGCGAGCTGCACGTAGCGAGCGCCCTAACGGCCTATGTAATGGCAGCTTGCTCTTTAATAGCCGCAAACATCGCTCTCAAGCCCTCGAACAGTTCCCACGAACAAATTAAAAACGTTTATGACCACTCCGAGGGTACTATCCACCTTGTTATTGCTGTTTAGCGTCTCTAAGAGTCTGAACGTACCCAGCATTACATTCATGTTAAAAACATGATGACCTAAATTACTTTAGTCCCGTTTTTAAGACGACTATAAACGGTAATTTACATTAAGTAAGTCGATTCCCTTCTCTTTACATTCTATTGAATTTCTTTAGTTCTATTGCGTGATTTATTTACAGGATATATTAGAATTTGTTTCGATATTGTGAAGTACAGCCGTTATTTCTTCTTTAATTCAAGGAACAATGATGAAGAAACTAATAAGTAGCAACTTGTTTCCGAGTGTTAATTTTAATCCTCCATATTTATTTACGAAGTGCTGCACCACGCCTCGGTGGCGCTAGGATCGCGTGCTAGTGGCGCCCTCTGCGACCTGCAGCCGTTTGTCAAACGGCGATACGCTCACCTGAGCCGGGCGTTGGTTAATTACCAACAACGCGCCTAATGTTTCTTCGCAGATGATAAACTGCTTCCTTTGAAGAAACTCATGAACATTTTCAGCTTGTTATTTCCTGGTGTTAACGTATTTTATGCCTTGTCCCATAAATGCAGAAATGATTACTTTAATTAATGCTGCTATTCATTATAAAATGGAATCTTATTCTATTAAGTACGTTCTTTTTACAAAAAATCTAATTATTGTTTTTAAACACTTTAAAATTACTTAATTCATATAATTTAGTCGATCAGAATCAAAGAAAACAGAATTCTATCTTTGTTCGAATAAGTATGATTATTGATTTTTTTATGCGAAGTGGGAGAATTTTTTTTGGCGCATATTAAGTGTAGAGTATGACCTCTTAGTGCCGGCGACCTCGATGACCTTGCAACGCGAGCGGCGCCACCAGCAGGGCTGCAGCGTCCAGTAGGAGGAGGACGCACTGCGCGCCCACCCCTCCTCCGGGAACATCAGCACCTGACAATATACACATGTTCATGTAAACATCAAAGCACCTATTACATCAGTACAAGAAACAGAATGAGACTGTTGTTACGGTAATTTGGTCAGTAACCTAATAGACAAAATAATTATCGCAATTCCTCTAGAAAATTTTATATTTTAGTTTTGTAAAATACCGTTTCTCTGTGTACATTGAAAAGGTTTATTCAAATCGATTCCATTATATAATATTGATATTCCCAAATAAATGGTTATAATGTAAGTAAGTTTCAACTCAAACTCGAGATTTCCCTGACCGAAAAACAATTTTGCTAAATTAGAAAACTTTGCAAGCCTTTCGACAGCGGCGGTATGAAAAATAGCTTTTTGGCTAAAACTAATATAGCAGGCCAGAAACAAAACGGAGCAGAGTCGTAACGAAGTTGTTGAGCGTTCGAGTTTACAACCGCGGGCGGTGGCGCTGGCGGTGGGAGACTCTAAATCGTCCGGCTTCGTGTTTACGTTTCGAACTCGGAGTACTTCCCGGAGCTACGTCAGCGCAACGTAAACGCGGAAGCATATTGGCTGCTGAGATTCGAACGCTCGATCGGTTTCCGGCGTTCTGTCCTCATTTTCTTCGTCGTGAGTTCGGGCAATATTTTTTTTTCGTAAAGGAGTTTTCCCGCTTTCGACAATATTGCGTCAGTTTCAAAGGCGCAGTCGTCGAGGGTGAAATCGCTTTCACGTCGGGTGAGCACACTAATGATAGAGTTCCGGACACGGCCCGCTCGCGGGCACAATGCTCACTCGTCCTGCGCTCTCCTGTGCTCTCCTGCGCCCCTTGACGAATCTAACTATTGTTTAATGGGTTTAAAAGCGTTTCAGTGTTGTGAATTTCAAATGCTTAATGGAGTACAAACTTTTTTCGATGCTCCCTTTACGGTAGCTTTTCATTTTAAAAACATTGTCACGTTTTAAACGTAATTAAATGTTTGTGAAGAAATTTGAATGAAAATTTATTTAACTTTAATGTAAATTATCCACTAGTGATTGTGTATAGTCGTATAAATATACGAAAATACAATATTCAATACGAAAATTCGTAATGAAAAAGTCAATATGCAACAATAAATAAAGGGAGAATTTGCATGTATATGTAAATGCATAAGCAATGCATAAGTAAACATATTTAAGATTGTAATAATTTTCTCTGTACATTTTCATTTATATTACAGGACGATGATTTATATTCATTGGTTCCAGACGAAATCACTTGAGTGTCGGTGAGTTTAATATTCATCGGTGCTTGTGGTCCGGCGGCGACACCACCTTTTCACAAGGGTCGATCTATCACTCCCGCTGTCGATGATCGAAGCTCGTCCAATTACCACGCGCACTCGTCAAGGTTTTTCATCTATCTATAATTGCTTTGCTTTTCAAATCAACTCAAGCGATATATTGCTTTTCATAGGGATTTCAATATCGCAAATGCATTTAGAAATATCAATAAACAAGCATCGCTATAATGATATACGACCGTACACTTAGACGGAAAACAAAAAAAGGTCACGGTTTGGTCATTATTTATAGCTTAATTTGATTTTGAACTAATCTTTACTTTTTAAACTTAGAATCAATCATTTTTTAATTACATTGTTTGCGTTTTAAGTACAATACAAAATTCAATCGAAGTACCACGTTAAACAGTTGGATGTATTAAGTAGTTAAGTAGTAGTTAAAAGCTAAGAGATTCTAGCTAATAGATTGCTAAAAGAAAGAATTTGATTTTCACGTTTTGTTGCTAAATTGAAGTGAAATAGGATTTTTATTTTGCATTTGAGCGTCGATTTTGATTACGAGGCTGTGGAACTGAATCCATAGTCACGTCCTGCCACTCGACGCCACTTGACTGCTGCCGCCTACTGTCTGGACTTGCAAGACTCAATAGATAAAATGGAACTACTATAGTAAAATTTTTACACCGTTTATTTTATTTTATAGGAAATTTACTTTAAAATTTACTAGTCCTTGTATTTCATTTTCTTTTTCAGTTGTAGTGTTTTGAATTTTTAGTTAAAACATGAACACTAGAGAATTTTCAGAATCTGAATTATTTGATTTTTTCTTATTAGATGAAACGTGGCTAGCTGGCTCGAAGTTATGCATGGCACTTCACCACCATCTTTAATAACGACATCCGAAAGTGTAATAGACGATTATATTTAGGTAACTAGAGTGGGCAGAGGATGGGAGCTCTGAACGGGGAGATCCGCGGTTCCCACATCGTGAGCAGAGAAGGAATCGACAGAAATGAATGCTGTGGTGAAGGAAAAGCGTTGTGTTGCAGGTGCGGCTTAGCAGTGAGAGTTAGGGTAAAATGCGGTTTCACGGCCTCAGGCACCCATTCCTCTTCTCAGGGTGACGTCACGGTGTATTCCCTCCATCGACGCCTTCACTTTGTCTCTACTTCTACTTCTACTTCTACTTCTACTTGTATACTATCCATTTCACAATAGACATCCACAACCATGCCTCCAAAACGCACCACTAAACGCACCATGGCATCACCCCCGAGCCCCAGCACCTCGTCCGAAATGGACTCCCAACGGCTCCTCGAAGACGAAGAAATGCCCGAAGAAGACATGCAGCACATCCCCACAGCATCCCCCAGTAGCAGCAGTGGAGGAGGATACGGATACAACGCCCTAAAAACACACCAAGGACAGGTCTACTCCGGAATGGCTGTTGGTGGCTCACACACCTGGGACTACGATCCCGGCGTCTGGAAAGAGACCAAAGAGGAGCCGGATCTGTGGAGGATTGACTATCAGACTAACAAACGGAGGGCGAAGAGGAAGGCACCTGCTGGGAGCGGTGCGCCGGTTGGAACGGAGTATCATTGGTTGAT
>JAOCNA010000007.1:3561523-3571937 GCA_026546675.1 Papilio helenus
AACTCATCTTAAACTTTTAATAAATCGATCACCGTTCGTATCAGTACTTGTTAAATCCTAAATCTAAAAGTACACATAAAACAACCCAAATTTGTTACACAAATTACAAAACTGCGCAAGCAGTAACACAGTATCTAATAATTAATTATCTGTTATAGTACACATGTTATAAAATATATAAGTCCTAACCCTGGCCGAATCTATGTCAAGAGTATTAAAGAAACAAAATTTAAAAAAATGTATCGTCGAGGCTGCAGTACTTAAAATATAAACAATTATTTTCTCAGTACGTAATCTTGAAGTTATTAAAATAACTGACATGCAGTGAGAGATTCGTGTTAAATTATTAAAGTTTCATTTCAAAAGTTATATACATGAATACAAAATAATAACGGTAAAAGTAATGTGTTTTTGTCGAGAGGAGAGTTGTTAAGAAATGTTATTAGTTAACGGCGCTTGTGTCGCGTTAACACCTTGAACCTGAACGAATTGCTTACTCACAACATAACGACAGTCTTGTCATAGCAAAAACATCATCTTGTATTTCGGGAGAAAGAAGAGATATAAAAAGTGTAATCGGCGAACATGCTTGCGTAGTAATTCAATTTTTGATTTTACTCTAGGAAGGTTTACCTACTCTGAAAGTGATAAAGAATTCATAATCTACGTTTGTTCTTGTCATTTCTTTAATTGCATTTTTATAACTGGTAATTAACAAGCTAAATTAAAAATGCTTAGAATACTATGCTTAAAGCCTTAATAATTTTATTTTACTTTTTATGTTGTTTAGTTACTTTTTACAGCGTGACAGTTGTTTCACAGTGATGGCAACACTGAGTACAAAGTACAAATGTATTTACGTAACATTTGCTTATTAGTTAAGCACATGTTAGTTACGCTTACTGTTAAAGAACCGCATGCGAGGCGAGGGCGAAGCGAGGGCGAGGCGAGTCTCGTGCGGTTTGTGTCGGCATAAGATATGGATCACGATTCGACCACTACCGCACCGCAAATACATGTTTCGAGTTTCTACTTGTATCGAATAAATTCGAACATTCCAAGAAGGTTTTAATACTTGTGCACAGATCAAATTTAAGTTACTGGCAATCAAATTTTTGTTTTAAATCCTACAAATCTACTACCTAAATTAAAATATTAAGACTGTTTTTGTTTTGTCGCAATGTACTTAATCATGTATCTGCAATTATCGAATTAATTTACCACATAAGATGTAGAGACTTCATATTTATCGTATTAAATAAAGGCCCCTTGCAAAGATTTTTTTGGCCAATTAGAACAAAATCTAGGCAAACAAAAAAGAAGTTATAAAAAGATCTAAGTTTATATTCATTTTTATTATTACCTTTAAAATATGAAAATGTTGTAAATTAATTTTGAAAACCTTCTAAATATGAAATCTAGATAGGAATACCTCGTTTCCTAAATTTGATATTGTTTCTATATTTTTTTCGTATATTTAGAGATGACGCAATCGATTTCGACATATTAAAGTTATGCAGAAAACGAAATAATACGATGCGATATCACTTCGCGTGGGAATAACATATTATTGATTTTATCAAACCCGGCTATCGGGCCATAGGATAAGATAAGCAAGGAATAACAAGTATGTACACAATATAGCTAAAAATCGCAATGTACACTTTACGACACCATTACAATACCAGGTAAACCAATATTTTCTGAGAAAAGTTTATTTTTAAAATTACTTCGAAATCGGTTATTCTATCTTTATAGGTTGAAAATGTTATCTTTCTAATTATTTTGTCGATAGTTAGAATGAATTGATATTTTGTAAAAAAAAACTCAAATCTTAAAGATTTTCCAACAGTTTTAGTCACTGTTTCTCTTGTTGTTTTGCTATTGAAATGCGATAAAAATTGGACTTGTATTATTGCTTAGAGCTGGAGTAAAGATGTTCAAGGAACCCACTGTTCCTTTGATCCTAAAACTATAAAAAAACTTCCACTCCTTCAAATAACTCTAGGGCATGCTGCTAATTGTCGTCTTCATTAGAAATCTTTTATTTTACATACAAAAGATTGTTTTGCTTCCTCTGATTTTACAATGGGTTTTATTTTCGTTTTTGTAAAATGAATGGACTTTAGTAAGACCCCAGACCCAAGGAAAAAGGAAAAATATCAATTGCAAAAATATTGTGAATTCACACTAACAAATATCATTGTGTCTTCAACGAGACCGGGTTTCATCATACGAAGAACACAATATACTAATTACGACTAAGTTAAACGCTTGGTTTTAAAGTTTCGACAGTTCTTTGTTATCTAATAATTGTGATTTTAAATTTTTGTTTATCTCCTCGAAATAAAATGTTTTTGCATTTTTAGTTCTGTCAGATTAAAATTCAGCACCAATTACATACTTATTCGTATAATTGCACCTGTTCGGGGAATGTTCAATATATTTTTTATTAAGATTATTTTTGTAAAGTATAATTTTAGAAAGGACAAGCTGTACTTTTAATACCAAGGTAAATAAAACACCTGCACTAGCAGATGCTTTACTGTTTAAATTTCGACTTAAAATAACATTGTCATTATGTAAAACTTAGCGTAAGTTCCCATTGTCAAACGCCTATACAAAATATATTGTCGTCTCCCTCATTCTTTTATTAAGAAAA
The DNA here is from genome assembly GCA_026546675.1 of Papilio helenus. Taxonomy (NCBI): domain Eukaryota; kingdom Metazoa; phylum Arthropoda; class Insecta; order Lepidoptera; family Papilionidae; genus Papilio; species Papilio helenus. The sequence goes on from JAOCNA010000007.1 coordinate 3,564,186, forward strand.
GAGAAAGCAACATGTCTTTTGCAAAATAGTAATCGTATAATCAAATGATGCTAGTTTTCCAAATACAATTCTCTGTCACCAATCTCCTTCTGAAACAAAACCTTTAAGTAGTATGAGACTTCAGGATTCTCATAACATTTATTGTGTCTTCATTACGTTTCAGATGCACGAATTGTTCTAATGTTCTTTATAAATTTGTTGAACTAGTTGACTTTGATAAACTATTTTGATACCATATAACGTACTTCGATAAGCAGATGAATAAGTTGAATGTTAACAAATTAATCTAAGTGAATGTCACTACCAAATAGACCGGTTCTTTACGCGAAGTCTAACCAAAACATTGCGAAGAGATAACATAGTAACACTTTGTTTAATTATTTCGTACACGCTCTGTTTACTTACTAAGGAGGTTATCGAACTAAGCGTAGATATAGAAAAAAATCGTACAACTTTGAGTAAGGATTAGGTGACAAATGGTGGGTCCTTCCGGTGCGGCGGCGGAAGTACCACGTGACTCACATGAGCCGTGCGCGTGCGCCGCTCGGCCATTGTCCACGCATCGCCGACTGTGACGGCCGACGCCGACGTGATCTGTATGAACCAGCCTAGCGTACAACCTGCTATATTCTGCAATACTTTGCTACTCATGCTCTAGATCTGAGATCGATATTCTAAATTATCATGTATAACACCATATAAATCTTTACCACAATATTTAATTTACATTGGTAATTGGTTAATATTTTTGGAGTAAATTTATCGAAGAAATGTACTTGAGAGCAAATCGTTTTAGCTATACTAATGTACATATACTTCTAGTTAGAACAAAAAAAAACAAAAGTAAACAAGCTCGTTTCGCTCTTATTCACACATTCATTAGACACCTTTATGTTGCTCTGTACGGAAATTACGTTTTATATTTTGTTTCCTTCTCCACTTAACACTTAATTCTGACCTCAATCTAGAAAATACCACAACGTTCAATTCCTGTAGGTGCAAATAAAATCCATTTTGTATAATTAATTATGTAATTCATAATATCAGGTTCTAAGCGTCGAAAATATTATTTACATAATAATATAACATTAATAAGCAGAAGACACTGAGATACATTGAATATATTCGACTTTCAGAAACGTCTGAATAGCTTAGCTTATCCTAAGAGAGCATGGAGATAGACATGTGACATCACTCGATACAAATACAGCCATCCTCACACAATACGAAAATAAAACTAAACAATGAGCACTCAACACTAGCGGACACGAATTTAAATAATTTAATACTGTCCCATTCGCATCAAAACATACATAGAATTCAAATCACTTTGTATAAAGAAGCCTATTTTAGACATCGCATCGACTTTTATGGAACTTAACAATAGTAAATGCGCAATAAGCCTCAAAAAATATCAACAGCAATATTCAATCACGTTGTATAATAGTTATGAATTATCACAACATTAATATATGATAAGCAAAATACGATTCGTAGAAGATTTAGATACATATGAGTCATGTTTTTCAGTAAAAGTGACTCTACATACATACATAATGAATGAATATTTTAAAATGAGAGCTCGGAACCGTTAGGCCCACGCGGAAGTATTCGAGGTTACTCCTACTTTATTCGAAGATGACATCCGAATGAATAATTAATAATCTTTACATGCACTAAGCGAGGTCAATAAAGTTCTCCGATAATCTTTAAAGCAGATTGGCTAAAAGTCATCACTTAATTCTGAAACCTTATGACTGGAATATCGTATTTCACCACACATTCGCTTTCGAATAACTAGTTTTGGTGCCGGGACATTAACGAATCAATAGTTTTCAAAACACTGGATATCACAAAATACATATTATTTTAATGTGCGATAACACCTGGCAAAGGTGGGGGCAGCACATCTGTCCTTTGTAACAACATTGCAGCGGTGCACCGAAAGGTCAGTCTTTATCACGCAATAATTCTGATTTTGCTCCTTTCTCGTTGCAATGAAACGAAAAATTTTGATTGTCTTTATGTATGTACGCTTTGTCCAGTTTAGCGGCCGGTAATTCGTTATCCTGGGGTGCAGTTGCGGTTATCGTCGGCACCGGTGACGGATCAATGTTTTCATATTGACAAAATTCCTTTAACCAACGTTCTGAATTGTAGGAAGGACCCTCTCCGCCCAGCTCGGCGGGAAGAATGTCGAGAGGTAACGCATCGTGCAGCGTCGAAAGGTTGTTTCCGTGTAATACAATTCGTTCCCTCGTCTTCGCTTTCAAATAGGGTTTAATTACAGCTAGGGCGGTCTCCACGTACCAAGGTTGTCCAATAAAATGTATGCTCTTAAACCTAACCGGCATACAGTCCTGGAGGCAGTCGATCATTAACTTTAAAACTTTAGCTTGCAAACTGCACGACTGTTTAAACGTGAACTCGGTCCAATCCACAATAATAACATAGCCGTTGGCTTGATTTTGAATATCGTTTAGCGTCCGTTCCAACGTGAGCAACAATGCGCGGTACACGGAGAGCAGCGGGCAGGCGTGCGGCGTCCAGTTGGAGGCGAACATGATCAGCACGCACCTGCCGCGCCGGTCGCGCTGCGAGAGCACGCCCGGCAAACCATCGGCCAGGGCGCGCAGCACGCCGCCGTCCGCCACCGCCCACAGCTCAGGGTGCTCGCGCCGGTACTGGTGATAGCGAACTAGCAGCTCGAAACTCTGCTGCACGTCGTGTTTGCGTGCGTACAGAAATCGCCGCAAAAAGTTGTCGTCTTGACATCGACTCTTGTCGCGTAGGGCGAGGTTAAGGCTCGAATCGACGGCTTCCTTCAGCCCGTCGAGGGCCCGTTGTCTGTCTCCATCAGTGAGCCTCTTCCTGGATACGTCACAGAGGCGCTCGTTCTGCATCTGCTGCAGCCTCCAGTCATATTCGGCGTACTCGTTCATGTCTGGCGTGGCTGTGAGTCATGCGGCCTTTCACTGTAGCGACGTGAGGTGCGCGCGCGCCGCCTGTGCCCGAGGCCGACTGCGCGCCGTGCGGCCGCGCGCCGCCGCCATTGCTGCCCGTTCATTAAACTGCGTTGTGCTGCCTTCACATTATAAATCTACGCAAGTTACTTGTACAAGTGTACTTGAATACTAAATGATACATCATTGTTTCAATTGTAATAAATATTTTATTTTGTACGATTTTAATCTAGTTATACAAGAAAACCTAGCAATGTACTCTATGACAGTAAATACGACTTAAATATATAAGTTTAATTCGACAATGCAGATGCAGACAATTAATAAACAAGATATGTTAAAATCTTTAGTTTCAAGCTTTTTGTACCATTACCATACCATTATTTGAATAAGTATTTTAGAAGAAAGTATGTTCTTTAAGCATTTCATACATGTTCTGCTGGCGCAGGGACTTGGTCTATGGCGTTTTACGATTAAAGAAATTTAATTCAGTCATGCTTCGCAATTTTGCTTGCGAGAGAAAAATTTTAATGAAATAGTTTTAACACTATCATTTTATTTTGCAAATGTTAAATATTTTTTCATAAATGACTACTTTTAATATATATAAAAACATATTGAAACAAGTTACCTCAACTGACATAGAGCGTTAAGTTGAGCAAGTGCTCTCGACCGTTCAAAGGGGGCACAACTTACCCAGCCAGAGCGAGTTATAAATAAAAGAAAAACTGAAGGTTGACGTTATACCGGTCAATTGGTTGGCTGGTTGGTGCGCTGACGTGCGGCGCGAGGGACGCCGCACAAGTGCGAAAGGGACAGACGACTTCGTACCACAGTTTCGAAGCCTTATACGTATTATAAACGGATGGCCGAAAATCGTATAACGTCCGTGCTTTGTTCACTTTATCGTACACCTCGTAACCGTAAGCGGTAACATTTATTACACGAGTAGCATTTTTTAAGACAACACTCATCGGGTTACTGTGAGACGATATATCGAGAAGTCATTAGCCATACTATCCTTTACGACCAGTATAACTTGATAGTCACGCGCATACACAAACATCTTCATTATACTATAGAAAACTCAACATAGAAACAATTCTATTAGTCATTTACATTTTATAAATAAATTGTTGTAATTTTAGACAATTATTAATATAAACTGTAAATTAAACAACAAATAACTTGATTTATACTTAAGTAATACGTTTTGAGCATTGGAAAGACATCAACGATACGTGCAGCTATGTGCTGTTATTGGGACACAAGTGCTCATTCCCTTGGGTTCACTTTCTCTTCGATATGTAGGTAACTATATCATATACTATATCCTCTACTTAAATTAAAGTTGAAGTTTATTAAAAATGTTATTATAAATTTGAACTAAATGCGTATTTTAATCCTTTTAATGAAGTTAAAGCATACTAAGAAGTAATCATACTTCATACTAATATTATAAATGCGAAAGTTTAGATGGATAGATGTTTGTGAGAGTTTGTAGCCAAGACAGCTGAACGGATTTAGATGGAATTTAGTATAGATGTAGTCTGCAAGAACACAGGCGACTTGCTTTTGTTTTTTTTTAATTCCACGTGGACGGAGTCGCGGGCGAAAGCTAGTTTTTCATAAAAACCAATACAACCTTAAACAACTTTTTATAAATTTCTCTTCAATCTAAAATTGTATACTTCACTAACATGTATAGAAGTATATAATTTTCACATCACGATTCCAATGTAATAAAAAAACCTAACGATTGCTTTTAACTTTCAAAATATGTACAAAGAGTAACAAATATTTTGTTTTCTAATGACTAATGTTTATTTGTGATTGATGTTACATTCGTTTGAAGGGCAATGACTTTTAAAAAATTAACCGTGTGGATGCATCTGATGGTCGTTGCCCTGTGACTAGGCTTGTCGTGCGATGTAAAAATAGACCGGCGACTACTGTAGTCAAGATGCGCCTCTACACATTGCTAACTTGAATTACTATGCATATTGAAATTTAAGATAACACCTTCATATGCTTTAAATCATAGAAAACGTAACGTAGAATTTAGTCTTTGACAGAATTTGTGTTAATTTTATAGTCATACAAAAGGCATCATTCAATATTTAAATTAGCAATAAATTAATAATATCCGAAATAGACTTAAAAAATCTTTATTTTATTCGTTGTTTTTGTTATAAAGAACCTTTTTTGATTTAAAACTAGTTCTCTTGTCTTCCTTCTCTACAATTTTCGTGTTGTTATCTTTATATGCAATTCTAGATAAAGCAAACCAGAATTGCTGATATCTTTGACAAGTGATCAATATTTATAGATAATTTCTGATAAAATCTGTGATAACAATTGATAAGAAGACTAGATTTGGATTAAAGACCTAGTGAACGTAATGCAACTTCTAGAACTTAGGCCTAGATTATGTATTCAAAGTGATCCAAAAATATCTAAGTATTTAAAATTTTAGACATATTGAAACAGCACAGAAAAAGAGGAACATGCATTTCAACAAACATTTTTTAATTTCTGAACATTACTTTCAACTTAAACCACATTAAATGCAGAGAAAGTCAATATACAAATAATAAAAGATAAGTAGATGATTATGCAAAGTCATGTTATTAAACAGAAATACTTTTTTAAACACTCATGTTTCTCTAATTCAAACGTCTTTATATTTTCTCGGTCAGTAGATGTGATTTAGGTCTTATTATCTAAGTAATTTAGATGATAACTACGGCAGTTTGTGTACAAAACAAAGCAACAGACGTCTGTCAGATAAGTAAATATAGTATGAGCACCAAGACATTATCTGACTCATATGCAGGTCTGTATAAGGCCTATTTCCACATAGCGATTAGCCGCAACACTCTTGCAACATGACACGGCCCACCTCACAAAGTTCAGAGTCGCGCGGCAATACCCTAAGTGGAAATTGGTATTAAATGTGTCTGCGTTGTCTTTGTGCCTTTTCAACGGACGCTGCGATCGATTTTATTGGTCCCGAACAAGATTTAACGTGTAACTCTTAACCTAAATCCTTAAATGACGCTATCTGAGTCACAAGCACGAAAAACGTATAAATACTAAGCTTTAAGCTTAAAACTTTGCTAGATTTGTATTTTTTAGGTACAGTTTGTCTCAATTTATAGATAAACTATATAGTTGTGTGATATAAACTGGCTGTTACTGATTACAAGAGATTTTTTATCAATGTAGGACAAAGACGTAGTTTATCTTTCTCGAATGTAAGAATAGTAACAGAATTTAAATAACAGCATCTAATATCGTATAAAAAGTCCCATCTGTTGTATACTATAAAAATATGTGTAATTCGTATGGAAACATTATTATATCCATGTGATGAATCATCATGATACTCGATAAAAGAAAACTTTCCCTGCAAAGAATAAACATAGTTTATTAACGTAAACAACTCTGCTTTACATACTCTTTGATCCGATTATTTAAGCCTCTAGCACACAACGCGAAAGCGAACCGGAACTGAAGCGAACCAAAAGTTGATATCAAACTGGCAAGAATCGTTTGTTCCACGGAACCATTTAGCACCTACGTTACTGTTCCAGTGCGCCTTTTTAGAGGAGATTTATGGATTTGTCCTCAAAGACGGTGAAATTTCAGGACCCTGGATGAATACTAAAGCATTCCCATAGTCACGCCCGGAAAACATTGTATGTTTTAAACATTACCAGTGCTATAGACGTAGGCGTTTTCAACATAAAATAAGTTTATAGCAAGAAATTAAACTAATGTAATCTTCGCTTCGAGATCGCTTTAGCAGTGTACTAAAGGCGTTACTGCAAAGAATTCATATGCGATATGACCATAGACCGTCGATCTAATTCCATAGATATCAGATGCATGTTCGAGGTTAGAATTTATCGATTTTATCTTCTGCTGTATTTATCATGCAAATGTTTCTTGCTCGAGAGAAAACTGGGAGAGAGCGTGCGCGTCCAAGTGTGTAATGTACTTTTATGTTACCTGCTCATCCGTCAATACTTTTTTTACCTAATAATACAACTGAGATTAAATGACTCATCAGATTTTAAACTTAGAAACATCACATAAGAAGCAGATCATACGCGTGAATCATTCTCTGTAGTGTTTTCATAAGTTTTCGATTTATGCTAATTTTGTAGAAAAAAAAAAGAATCAATTATCTGTGCAATTAAATTAAAGAAAAAGAGATGACAAATAGATTTTAGTACATGTTTCTGCAGTGGAAACTACCCGGTAAGATACAGGTCGCCAAAACGGCGGACAAAAAGCGGCCTCCGCGGTCGCAAGGCTGTCGGGCCGGTTCCCCTGCTCGCCAAAAATTAACTTGAGCTCGTTTCACGCTACTCGTGTACCTTTACGTTATGAAATAAAATTATCTCACTTTATCGGAGTCGGTAATGTACGAAAAATGATGTAAAATGTTGTTTTGTTATTATCTTGATTACTTACAACGTTTTTACTTATACATTGACGTGCAAAATTCTAGAAACTAAAGTGGTACCTACAAGTTTAAATATATTCACTAATTATTTAGCTTATTTGTTAACTATACGTATTTGTACGAACCATTTCCGTCTGTATTATTCCATTAAATTATATGTAAAAATGAACACAAAACAATATCAACTTAGGTCGTAAAACTTTTATTTGAAAGGCAGAATGCTTCATATAATGATCTGGCTACAGTTCCACATTTCGCTTTTGCTGCTGCGGTTAATGCACGACATAATGTCCTAAGTGAATAATGTGGCGCGTT
>JAOCNA010000007.1:3577806-3590047 GCA_026546675.1 Papilio helenus
GAGACGTGGGCAAACTTGTGTGTTTGATGAGGATCGGAAGATAGTGGTTTCTGAGGGGTACACATTGCCTCCTGCTTACATGTTTTTATTGATTTTGCAGCGATTTTGTATACAGTATATACCTATATCCGTAAATATTGTATAAGTAAAAGTGAACGTGTAATGTAAAATTTAATTTATAGACAGTAAATTACATTGCATGTAATATTTTATGAGGCATGACGCAAAATAAGTACCTCTTACATATACTTTCCTTATCATAAATCAATTAACTTATTAAATTGAACATTCTTTACTCTATTTGTAAACATAAACTCATATTCAATTACGAAAAATGTTACAATTGTTTTACGCGCTATTTTTGTTCTGAAACATTTTATATTCGTATGTAACTTAATTGCCTCCATCGTAAATGTACGCGCGCACTTTTTGCTTCCAAACAAAAACATCAAGGTCATCACAATTACTAGATGTATCAAGTAAAAAGTTGAACAAAGAAACATGTTCTCACTTATAAAAACTTAATAATGAATAAAACACGTGAATATATGAATTAAATTAATTTCGTAACAGATAAATGTGTTAATTAAGTCAAGACTAGTTACACAGTTAGAAATAGAATAAAAATATTTATTTGGTGTAAAATATGATTCTACAATTTAAGTAGAGCATCTAAAAACCGGAATAAGGTCGATGACACAGCACAATCGCGAAAGAAGTACAAACCATGGCTCACTGATTGTTGTACGTTCTTGTAATACTCTGAATTGCTGTTTCTTAGATTGTTGTGTAATACCGCACTCGATGTTGTAACACGACGTCTAAACAAAGTTTGCGAGTCTTTAAAAATTTAACATTATTTTGTAAACACAATTCATTTGAAATACCAAAGTTATGGACTATAAACATCGGACTTACGTCATATTACGTACTGGAATGTTAATTATTAATTAGAAAACATGACTCGTGCAGTTAACAGTTATTTTCAAATTATATTAATAGGACATTATAGTCTGTGCGCCGGGCACAAGAATACTTATGTTCTCGATGTGGCACATCAAATAATGTACTACAATCTGTTTTGACTGCTTTGATAAATAAAAGGCAATTTAGTCGGACTAAAAGCAGTGTAATAAAGGAAAGTTGTCGCATGTCCTCATTATGCAGAATAAATGATGAATATCAATGACTTCATGAAACAGTTGCCATCACGCGATAGTTTTGATTGCACATACAAAACAATAAGGCATTCGATCAACTTTTCTTACTTTTTCTTCTAACCACTAAATAGAAATATTGCAGAAAAATTTGAATATATTTAGAAAGCTCAGTAAGAGTAGGAAAAGACGAAGAACTAATTTCGTCGACATCTCACACCTGAGTCATGAAAAAAAAGTAGAAATAGCTTTACTTCGCGCCGGCACAATGTGGTACCACAGCACTCGATTAGGCAATATTCCAAGATTTTATTTTTACTTGAAGTTATTTCCTACCAACTTCCAACAATACTTTCATAATTTGTACATCAGTATATTTATCCTTCTCATACAGCGATTCAGGGTAATGTTTTTAAAATAAATTTTGTAATCCTTGTCTATTGTCGGGCAATGCTATTTTTAATTTTTTTATTAAATTTACTTAACTAAGTATTATTTAATTCTTAATTAAATCCTTGATCAAACAGACTCCCCATGGTGGTGGAAAGTTTGTATTCAAATATGTACATTTATTTAGCTAACATAAATAATGTGCATAAAATACTTATTGTGATATTATGTACATTTTCTGTTATATAATACTTTTACCACACGTACGTTTACCTGCGAAGTACATACCTACTGCAACTGACCTGATTTCACATTGGATATTTGAACCTAGTTTTAAACCACAATACATAGTTGGCTAATATTACACACATACATCGGCGATACTGCACACCGTGCACTCTTCAATACTGGCCGCTAATAGGAAAACGTTTTAATTATTTTATTTTAAGTGGTAGAATTTGCATTAAAGTCCACATTTTAGTAGTGATTTAATAAATGTCATTTAAAAATTAATTGTAACGTTATATGCCACCTCCCCGTTTAAATGTAACGTTTGTGTTTTTTTTTTTCTAGTATATTTTAATTCTTATATGATTTTTCATGCAAACATTAAACGTTTTTGCGCAGTACATTTATAACTTTAGTAAAATTTAGTATTGAGTGTATCAAATATAAGGTTGGTTTCCCCATTTACTTGTTTGAAATGTTAACAATTCATTTTATTTTTTATCTGTTCTGCTTTGTTTTTCTCAACATAACCTCTCTTTTTTCTTTCGCGCTGTTTCTTACCAGCTGTTACATTTTCCAGCACGCAACGTCAATGTTCATTAAAGAAGAAAATGAATCGAAATTCAGGCCGTAGAATTCTCGAGTTTCACGATGACCACTGTTGCACGGGAAATGTCATCGGCAATTTCCGACGCTCTTCCTCACTGCGACTGCGCGGCGAGAAAATGGTGCAGCGGTCACCATTATCTACAAGAAAATTAATACCCATAATCACGGAAAATTCACACCACAAGACACGAAGCGATGGCTCTCGACTACCGGAGCCAAGCCATCGCCCTCGTAGCCATGTAAGTATAGCGCTAAAACAATTTATTACAACAATGTCGATGTGTCCTCGTTATATTTAAAAAAATCTAGCATTAAATGCTATTAACATCATTGTAACTAAAAATAAATGTTTATTAGGCAATTCCCTATAAATTCACTTAAAACCCAAATTAATTGTAAAAGTTGTGTTTACAAACCTAATGTTTTAACAAAATATTTATTAATAAATTGATATGTTAATAATTCCATTAAGTTTTTACCAATAACACATACAAACTCCTACCAAATGCATAACCTTTGTTTCAGTCATTTAATTCAAATAATCAGGGCAAACCCAGAAAATCTTGCCTTAAACCACAAGATCCCTGCTTAGATAGAAATCTGAGTATGACCGATTCAGCTCATACACCACCAGGATCGCCAGAAGATTTGCCTGACGATGAATCTCTGCATAGTTATGGTAGTGCCGCCACTGCTGCCTCGGTTGATGCAGGCTATGCCCCTTTTAATGGAACCACCTTCAGCGGCAGATCTATGCGATATGTCCTACATTGCTCTTCCCATGCAGGACTGGCAGGTGATGAATATCTTACACCAACACAAAGAGCACAGAAACAAATCCGCCGGTTAAAGGCCTTACTTTGTCAAGCTAAAAAGGATTTGGAAAAAAAGGATAGTGAAATATTCCATCTCACTAAAGAAGTAGTAGAACTACGGTTGTACAAAGCATCAATATGTTCCCCTGATGAAAAATCTAACTCTAGTGAAATGGTCACAATTAGGGAAAATGCTGGTGAAGCCTCGATTGAGGAGAGTATCAAATGCAAAGAGTCCTGCAGGCAGTATGATGTAACTGACAGCCCCCTGTTCAAAGATCAGACACCCACAAGATGTCGCAATGATATGCAAGGTTCATTTACTGACTCTGGACATTTTGAAGACTTGACAAACTCATCACTTCACTCCAAGGAGTCTGTTTTGCTCACACATGATGCATCTTGCATGACCGAAGTGAACAACAGTGAAGAAGAACGCCGCATCTTAATTTCTCACTATGAAAGTAAGATTGAGACAATGATGAGATCTCATGTAGGGGACACACAGGAAATCAAAAAAGCCCATAATGATAAAGTTGAAGCATTATTGCAGAAGTTGGCAGATGTTAATACTCGCTACTCAGAATTACTGCCTAATTATGAGCAAGCTAAAGAGAGAATTCATACATTGGAGAAACAGTTGGAGGATGCCAGCAAACAACTGGAGGATGAAGAAGGCAGGCACCGCGCTATGTATCTACAGATGTACAACAAAGGAGTTGAGGCTGCTAAATTTGAAACAGAGAAAGTGAGAGAATAATCCTAGCGTTTTTAAGCTATTTTTCAGATTTTATTTGTGAATTATTTAAATGTATTTATCTTTTGCAGGAAAGTGAAACTGATGTAGCACAAGGCCAGCTAAACCGAGTATCAGTGGAAGAATTACTGACGCAATTACAAATTACACAGACTGAGCTCGAAAATGTCCGAGTAAGTTAACAATAACATAGAAGTGAACTTTCCTCTATCTTAACCTTCCTTATTAATCAAAGGTTTAGCTAATTTATTAACTATCATTTTCCAAAACATACAAGTTACATTATAACTTTCATTCTTCTCTATTAGATATGCTAATATTTGTTGGTGCTAATAAAAGTATAGTTTATTGATGATCAGCAAATAAACATTGGTGTCAAGTAAAACACAAATATATATGACACATGTAGTTGCAATTAACCAGAACAGCTTTAATGTGTAGTGAATTACAGGATACGCCATTCACAACGGACCGCTCGACAAAGTCACAAGCACTTCTAAGTGCAAAGGAGGCTGTTTCTTTATGGGTCCTAGGAGCTCGCAAGGTTGGAATTTTGTATCGGAAGAAAGAAATTATGTTCACATTTTTTGTATTATTTCTTTCACTTTGCTTCACCGCACTGGTCAGAGATCTTTATTTGTGTTAAGAGTAAATTATTTTTTATTTCTCATAGGTGGAAGGTGGTGTGGGATTCTGTAAATCTACTGGTAATTAGGAATTAGGAAAACTTTTATAACAAAGTAATACAATACAATTGTTTGTAATACAATATCCGTCCAAAAATAAAACTTTTGTAACAATTTATTAATATAAATTAATTACATATTTATTTTAACACTATTATTAATTAATAACTTTAATATTTTTATAATACTTCAAGGGCTAACAATAATAAGTTCAGCTTTATTTAAATAATAAGGTAAAATAACTTGTAGCTTTTTACTTTTAACACAAGTTTAATGCTAATAATTTATTTGCATGTGAAATTATGAAACAGCCTCTTTTGGTTTTCGGGTTCAATGAGTGCTTGAGAATATCCATATAGGTATAATATTACTTTGATTTGAGTAGTAGTTTTGTAGTATTATGTACATTTGAGTGTTTTTAATTTATTCCTTATTTCCATAAGTGTGTAGCTTCTATAGAACCTAGAACCTTATTTGCCTTCATACCACTTTAACATACTAATAACTAATTATTTTATATATTAGTAGCACTCTATATCCTGTAGTTGCACCTTTAAATGTAATTATTTTTCAGGCAATGTACCGCCGTATCGTGGAGTCGCAGAAAGGCAATAAGTCCAATGTAGACCCCGAGGTAACACTACAGTTCCTGAAGTCAGCTATATATTATTTTCTCACCGACCCAGAGAATCATCAAGGTCATCTCAATGCCATCGAAAACATTCTCGGCTTCACCGAAGCGGAAAAAAAGAATATTCGCAAAGCCAGAGCTACATAAGTTGATTCGGTGAACTGCTGTGAAAGTGTGATAATTATTTCTCCATAAGTAGGGTACATTTTTATTTGCTAATTAGAAATATTATTCAGCATGTCTTAAAAGACAATACATAATGTCATAATAATGTTTATTGAGAGCACTTTATTTATTTAAGTTAGAAGATACTTATATTATTTTATAGCATGTAATGCACATGAACATTTTAGCAAAGATTATAAATTATATAATCTTTTAGACTAAATTTTCTTGATACGAATTATAATAGACATTTTTGTGATTTTATTTTCTTGTAGTTTGTAAGCGCCAAAGATACATTCCTGAAATTTAAATTGTGCAATTTTGACTTTATTTTTAGGATCCAAGAGTACATTTTACTATGAATTACGTTTATATGACAGTATTTTTAAGCGTTATTCCTCTTGTTTGTTCCTCTTTTTATAGTTTTATTCTTTTTTTGTTAATTTCACAATGCATGTCATAGTCTATTTATTAAGCCAAAATATGACAATCTCGCATAATTTAAACTGTTATATAAACATTGTAAAAATGTTGATACACTATAACATTGAAGATTGATTTCGAATAACACAATACGATCTCTGTGCTTTCATATTAATTTCTAAATAAGTAATCATTACTTAGGTTTTATGTTATTCTGAGTTGTCTTCATAAGTTATTAGTTCATTAAATAAATATATTAAAAAGCTACTTAAATCTTGCCACGTACGCTATGTCTGTGATTAGTGCTTGTGATCTATTTATATCAATATATTAAAGCCATAATAACATTTTATACTCTTTTTGATTTGAAATTCAAAGAAAATTATGTTGTATTGATTAAAAATACCATCAAATATTGATCAAAATATCTACTTAATTACTTTAAAGTAGTAAATGATTTAATTATTATAGGAATGATCGATGATTTGTTACTAATTTTCTATGCATGTCAAATGAAAGAGATTTAAGACCTTGTAGAGGCTAAAGTTGAAATATTTATTATCTAAGTTCCTTTACTTTGCATTATCTTGCCTGCTCTAACATAATAGCAATTTAAACAATAAAGTAGTAAATCTAAGTATCGGAATTAAGTATTATCTAGGAAATCTAGTACCTAAGTTAATTAGGTATTTTGTTTTTCTGCTCTTTATCGTTTGTTTGACAATCGCTGGTCGGATTCTTTTTTTTGTGACCCTACTTTTACCTTTGTTTTAAATAAACAAGGAATGATTAAATATTCGTTTTATTTGTCATCCTCTTAAACATTACTTATATGCAAAAATGTTTTTATATGCTGAATATATTAGAAGTGATCATATTTGATATAAAAAAGGATTAAATAAAACTTCGGTTTAGCGTAAATGATTAAAATTATTTATTATTCTAAACTGTTGGTAATCAATTCATTACAACATTACACAAAAAAAATCAAAATTTAAAGCTGGTGCAGACTTGAGGTAATATCCAATTCATGGACATGCGTATCAACTGTTTGCTCTTCAACTCCCATTCGCACGAGCGCTTTTATAACGTGCCTTAAAATAAAATAAATGCATTTTCCAAGTACATTTGTTCATGGGGCAACACTTACAACGCGCAATAAGGGTTATTTTAAAGCGAGAGCGGTATAAAGGCGTCCGTACGAATGAGGGCTAATGCATTTATGACAAAAACATATTTCCCTGTCATTCCCTTTGAAATAGAGATAACAATGTCTATGTTTAAGTGTTTCAGTGGAAACGCACCGTAATTAACATTGCCAACATGTTGCAGAGTTATCCAAACATTGCACGCGGCAACGCAACCTCCGTGACCGATATTGTTTTACACAACGCTTCATAACGCAATCTTGAGTCAGTGAAGTTAACTATGATTTTTTACGCATGTACAGGCGTTAAAAAAATACAACCCTGAATGTACAGTCATAAAAAATATCGCGATTAACACTATTTTATCCCTATCAAAACAATTCTCAGTCATATTGCGATAACAAGCAACTATCAACACAACATCCAGTGACCATCCATCACGCAACACATACATTTCTAGTATTTTTGTAGAAAAACTCATTCATTTCAAGTCACTTAACCTTTATAAATTCTCATTTATGCATTTTCCATACAAAATGACATCACATATTTCATACACTTGGCATTCTGAAGCTACAAACATCACATCACATTTCACAACATAGATTATTTATCACAACCGTCTACGATCTTTGTACAACTTTAAAACTACCAGTGTTGCCTTTTAAAAATGTCCCTTATTGTAAAAAATCTATAAATACCGTCGTAAAAAATATATGAAAAAGCATGTTTTGCATTTTGCGAAACATTTGAAGACATTTAGCATATATGGCACAATTATATGTTTATCATGAATAAAGATAATATGAGATTCTGTTCAGTCTTTGCTGTTTTTTTTTAGCGGCCGGATCATGAGGTAAAATTGCGTCCTATTTTAAAAAGCAAATCAGTTTTGCGCTATCAAATCGTAATTAATTTGAACTTGTTCACTTAAACATTACTTATACGTAGTACTTTAAAAACTCTAAATCATTACTTATAATTAAATGATATTTTCACTCATTAGAATCATGTTTCATCCAAATTCATTCACTTCTTTTATTCATAAATTTTACGAATTATAAAAATATAATCATAATTATTTGGATAAAATTGTCTGTAAAAATAAGAACTTTACCTCAATTCATGTAAAATAGCAGCTATTAAAAATAGTAGGAAATGTCAAATGCATATTAAAAGTTCATTGTAAGTGAAATCACATATAAAAAATATATTTGTACTATTGTTTTTTAGAAAAATATTACAGTAATGCCATTGACCAGATGAATATACTCGGTCAAGGAAATACTCTGTAACTTAAAAATCCTTTAAAAAAGGCAAAAGTTAATGCAACATATTGACTTGTTTGTAACATAAAATTCCAAAGAATTTGTTAGTAAATGTGTTAAAAAATAGATTTGCATTGTGGGTTACTTTCGGTGCTAAATGCTATACCTTTATCCGACTCAATCAAAGCTGAATTTGACCTCTTCCCTGGAGGGGTCATTATTAGCTGCCATAGCTTGGAGCCAGTATCGACTTATTTGACTCTCTATGGAAGGTGTACTTTCCTTTCGAGCGTTCGCTGCTCGGGCCTTTCTCTTCGCTTTACTATGTTTGGTTCTTCGTCTGCCGACTTTAGTCTTCATTTCAGCTATTTTAACAGACAGCTGGCTGTCGAGCGAGTTGCGACGTGATTCGACGGAGACGTGACGTAAACTGATGCTGATCTGCGAGTCCTGTGAGTTGCGCCTGTCGGGTGTGGAGCTGAGTGAGTGGTGCGCGTGCGCGGGCAGCACGAGCGCGTCACGCCGACGTACAAAACGCGGCAGATTGGCCGCCCATGATGATGATAGTTCACCACTGGAAAAGGAAAATTAACCATTTATGAACTTTACTATAACATTTATTGTAAAACATTCAATCAGCTTTGTAATTCATAGTAGAAATTGGTCTACCGATATTTAAAGAAAATAAAATCTCGCATATTGCCTTATTGTATACTACACTAGCTGTAGCTCGCGACCTCGTCCACGTGAAAATATAGCCATGTTACTCAGTGATAACGTATTTTCCTAACAGTGAAAGAATTTTGGAAATCTGCCCAGTAGTTTTTGAGTTATTTCAATACATATAAAACACGAATTTTTCCTCTTTACAATATTAATTATAGATAATTCCTTCAGACTGAATTTCCGATTATGTTTGTTAAGATTAAACATTTTCTTTTATGTTGCAATGGAAAAATATTTTTAACTACGTTTAATGCCGCATTTAAGCAAGGTTCTCTTGTAACAAATAATTAATCTTGTACATGTTAAAACGAGCGATGTCTATGAAGCGCGTCGAGTCGATTCAAATCGTACATAAAAAGTCTGCCTGTAACCGAGTCTCGTTTTATCATTAGCTACGGGTCGTTGTGTATCGAATAGATTTGGTCGGGGTCAATGGACGCGGGAAAGGATTGCATGGACGTACAGCCTCTGTACCACGACATCAAAAATAAGTTTTGTTTTTTACAACGAAATAGCATCATACAGTTAACACACTACAGTATATATGACGTATTACTGTTTTTTTTTTACTTTACATTTAATAGTTTAAACTTTTGTAAGATATTTTCATTAATCTAAATAACATACGTAAAATTAAATAGTAGTAATAGTTTGTTTATTGATTTAGTAGTTGAATATGATGGTATATGGCAGGGGTGGCGAACCATTGGCACGCGTGCCATAAATAGCGCACGACACAATATTTTGGGCACTTCGATGACCATAAGAACACTACGAAAAAGTATAAAATAGGTATTATCTATGGTGTGAGATGGTGTATGGTACCTCTCGTGCTTGTCGTCGGTGTGGCAGTCGATGGGCGCGCGGTCGAGGCCGAGGCCGACGGGGTCCTGCCGCGAGGCGCCCAGCGAGATGGAGATGCGTCCGCGCGCCGCGAACTCGCCGCGCCGCCGGTACGCGCGCGCTATCAGCTCGTCCTTGCGCGCGCGCCGCGTGCCGTCCGCCTCCACCGAGCAGCCGCACTTCCTGACACACCGCGCACACTACACCGCACTGATACACCTTCAGTAATACAGCCGCCCGCTCAGTGGAATTTGAGTCCCATTTAAGCAAAGAGCATTGAATAATATTGAAATGTTTATATTTGATTTTGTAACACTGTTTACTGTGTATCAAAAAATTAGCTTATTATAATTTTGTAAAATGTTTTATTACATGTCATTACAAGAACACGAGGCGATGTACTAATTAAATCATAATAATAAATGGTATCATAATGTTACGCCATTGTACAGTCAGCTGCTTAAAAATGCATACATTTAGAAAGCAGCAGCAGAAACTTATACGCTTTCGGCTTAAAATTTACGTATGCAGGAATTCATCCCTTATGCTTTTTGTTCTTACCTGGCCATGTATCGCCTCCACGCGGCGGCGGCTGCCGGGGTCCAGGTCCAGGAGGCCATGAGCGCGCCGGCCGCGAAGCAGCACAGCAGCCGCAGCTGCAGCACCGATACCGAGGGTCGCGCTCCCACGGAGCACTCCATCTCTGGCTCTTTCAACGCTTCCAGGCGACAGCTGGAACAGATTTCATCTTTGCAAACACTAGCTTTTCGAGCTTTCTCAACGAATTTGGTGGCAGCTTGCTCGTTTGCTACCTTACTCGCTGTTGCTTGCGACTTCGCCCGCGGGACATTAAAAAATAGTAAAAATACATTCCCTATGTTACCCAGTGGTTACATAGCTTTTAATGGTGAAAGAATTTTTCAAATCGGCCCAGTCGTTTTTGAGTTACAATACATACAAAAATACAAATCTTTCAGCTTTATAAAATTAGTATAGTTTTGTATAGATAAAAAAACACTTGTACTAACATGATATTGTTCATGAAGGCGAGCCTCCAGGAGTCCGCGTTCCTGAACTCGTAGACGTGGCAGGCGACGGTGACGGTGATGAAGACGGCGACGAGCGCGGCGGTGAGCGAGCACCGCGTTATCGTCTGGCGGATCTTGTTGGCCGCGCGCGCCGATATCACGTCCTTGCTCGACACGCGCACCGCGATCAGTGAAAACACACCTTAAATATACAATTCACTTATTACTACAAATTCATATGAAATGTGGAACTTACGATATTCTGGCTAAGGAATCTGCTACAGTTGTTTCAAAAGACTATTATAGAATATTTAGACTCAAGATATGTAGACATCAAGAGTTCAGTTTGCCCTGACGATCACCAACCAAAAAAAACACTACGAAGTGCTGGGTAAATTTTCAGTAACGACTACCACAAAAGGCGAATTAAATTATTATTTCTTTACTCATTAATTTGTTGGATTATTTTTAATCTAACCAGTAAATTAAAAAAAAATCATTTTAGGTGATACCACATAAGAAACATATAACATTTTCATCAATTTAAATAGATTGAATCGAACCTACTTACCACGTAAAAGGAAGTATCCTCCAAGTATCAAGACAACAGAGAGCGGAGCTAGCAGTAAGGCGGCTCGCATGGGATGGTTGACGTATCCCACGAAGCAGACGCCGGTGACGCTGCTGCCGTCCACCTCGACGAACGCCATCGTGGTGATGGTCAGCACCAGCGGCAGGGACCACGCCACTAGATGGAAGTACGCCGCCTTCTTGTCTATTCTGTCTTGTATCTTACCTGCAAAAAATGTTATCAATTAAATGCAGCTGAACGCAATTACAGACATTTTGATTGACAGTTGACAAAAACATATACAAGTTTCTAATGCATTAATATTTACATAGTAGCTTTAGCCCGCGACTTCGTCCGCGTGGAATTAAGAAAGCCGTCCAAAAATCTATTTAGCCGGCTATAAACTCTAACAAACCATCCATTCATCCATCTATACTTTCGCATTTATAATATTAGTAAGATTTATTTAAACAGCTAACTGTACATTGTCTCCTCTGTCCATTTAAGGTAGGTAATCTTATTGCAGTTATCTAATATTAGGGGTCATTTCGATGTTTTAGCAATAAAACTGACAGTTATAATATATTTAGTTAAAATACTATATTAAAAATATATTCACTCACCCAATGCTCTAAAACTCATATGCCACGCGTATGTGAAAATAACGAACCAAACGCACGCTGCCATCATGAAATAATACACCTAGAAGGAAAAAGAAACACCTAATTAAAACATCATTTAATTATACCCTAGAATACAAATGAAAAACTAGGTCAGATTACGACATTTTTTCATA
>JAOCNA010000007.1:3624493-3636698 GCA_026546675.1 Papilio helenus
TATAGTGAACTTGCTGTTTCCCGCGACTTCGTCTTCGCAATATTAAGATAAAAAAGTAGCCTATAATATGCCCGTCTATGTCAGTTACCCTTCAATGAAAGTCCGGTTGAAATCGGCCCAGTCGTTTCGGAGATTACCCGGAACAAACGCGGCTTGCAGACAGACAGACAAAAAAAATTAAAACAGCGAAGCGTTGCGATCTCTCAGTTCCACTACTTCTTCGTGCAGACGTTCTCGTTCTATCAAACAAGTTAAAACAAAAAAAAATAGAAACCGATTTCAAAACAAAAATATCCGACTTTTGGTACGCTTTTTTCAGAATCACTCAAAAACTACTGGATAGATTTTAATTTTGATAAAAGTGGGACCAAATCGCGGCTATACCGCAACATACAAAAATGAACCACGTAATTCGGATCATATATCGCAGTCCAATCGATGTACATATATAAACAATAACGATCGAATTGATAATCTTTTTGAAATCCATTAAAAATGTCATAGCTAGAAATAAAATCTCGAATAAACGGAAGATTTTTCGCCTGTTTCTTGACAATGCACTAATAATAAAGTTATTTAACCTTGTAATATCGGCAGGTAACTATTTAGTCCAGCCAACAAGCCCTCCCAAAAACGATCTTTATCAGGTGAAAATACATTTTTGCACTGACTCCAATACTGTTCTATTTCATCTGGCGTCAATCTTCGAGACGGTGTTGTGAAATCTGGAGGTTTGACACTGTCCCTACAACACAAAACCAATGTAACATTTAGCCAAATGATTCCAATAAGTGTATTAAATATTTCATCTTTATTGACACAGAATTGATATAATTTAACTTACATAATGTCGTTCAGTATCTTCCTGTCGGGCGGAACAAATATAGACATAAATTCGTTGAGGGCAGTCAGAACTTGCATTGGTTCGATTTCAAGCAAATGTCCCACTGAAAAATTAATTACAAATAGACAAAAAAAATAAGCTAAAAGACATTTTTAAAGTTTAAAGTTGAATGTCTAAATTTCCAAACTACGTTTAACCATTCATTAGTGTTTTTGGGTCGATAAATTCATGAAATGCGTTTCCGAACAAAACCTAACCTAACATTAATGAATCTCCAGGTAATGACAAAATAAGTGGAAACTTCAGAAACCAAGTATAAAAGCTACACGTTTTATCTAATACCTGGACAAAGGAATGGATGATCTTTATCCATGGCGAGGGTCTGGAATGAGGAGACGGTGACGCCGCGGCCCGCGCGCCGCCCCGGCGCAGACGCGCCCGTCTCAGAGGTGATGCCCGTTGCAGTTGAACTTCCTGACATAATAATACAAGATATCAAAACTGTAAACCACGGCCGGTTAAACAGTATGATATACCTGCTTTCGTCCACTACTCCGTCCAGACAAAATTAAAAAAAAACTTAGTGTTAGCCTATGTGTTCTTCCAGATTAAATTCTACATCCGTGTAATATGTCATCGAGATTCGTTCATTAGTTTAGGCTACAAACTATAAACATACATCCATCCATCCATCCAAACTTCCGCATTTAAAAAATTAGTAAGATGACGATGAAGTTTTTGTAAAATTAAAACCTCATAACAACAATGGGGATGAAATTATTTCTTATACGGGTGTTTAAAGGTTATACTCATTACGAAAAAAGTTCTATAATAAAAACCTTGTTGCTGTCCACACTTCTGTATGATCTCGTCCGCTTCTTGCATCAGCTGACGCTCGTCCGCGGACAGCTCATGACTCCTGCACCATAGACTTTCATTAATTACGAAAAAACTTAAGTAAAAAACGTTCGGAAATTTACAACCATGACAATAAAAGAGCGCCAATGCCCTCGTAGTTAAAAATACACAGTCGATCTCGCTGTATTAGGTTCAAATGTTGTTGTGAACTATATTCTAGTACTTTCGGACTTACTTTTGACGATTTACACAATGTTAAGTACTCTATGTATTTTATTTAACGAAGTATAAGAATATATAATACTTGAATCCGACGTGTATAGACCGCGACGTGGAGGCTGACACACTGCGAGCTATAACACTGCTCCTCACCTTCGTCGACGATCTATCAACTAAACATAAATATTACTTAAATTATGTATTATTCACGATGAGGACATAAACAAGAAAGTGTTATACTGAAGATGAATGAAAGTATAGTTGGATTGTGTGAAAGAGGATATGCCTAAGGGAGTGTATTCAGATATGACGGCTGATAGAAATGTATGGAAGAGCAGCACCTATTGTGCTGACCCTCCGTAGGGACAAGGGCAAGCTGATGCTGATCGTTACAATTAAAGGAAATTAACAAAACTAGTGTAAGAATTAAAAATTCATACCTCGACTACCTTTATACACACTAGGATGAGATTCGTCCTGTTAATAGAATTATTGTTTTCATTATATTTTAATGAAATTAATTAGAAAATTACAATTTTAACTTAGAATGAAAATATGAACCTTAACAGGTATGCTAACTCCGGAAAGTTGCTCCAACGAATCTGACATCGTGCCAAATTCCATTCCAACGCAAATCGAACAAAATGCATAATTCAAAAAAGTCTTGCAAAGCAGCTCGATGTCTTCTTCAGCTTGAATCTCCAATGCCTTACAAAATAATCAATTTAAAATTAAATATTCACACATTTACTGTCGCACTTCAAGTTGTAAAACTTTAACTTAAGCAACTCTAGTTTAACTCTAGTTTAATTATATCAGTACATCCTCTAAACGAAGTCTCAGTACACGTAAGCTGCCTTTAGTTTTTTCAATAATATTTACCATAAATATCGAATCCAGTGTGCATAAATTTCTAGAAGAAGGTTGATGTTTTTCGATTAATTTTAATAAACGATCTTCTACCAAAAATCCAGAATTGTCCGACACTAATTTCAGTATATGCTGAATCTGAAACAAGTTAGTGAATAATGACGTATTTTATCTTATTCTATCAAAAAAAAAATTGCTATGTTCCTTACAAAAGAATATTTTAAAACGTAACGTTAAAATGATCGACGGACTTTGCCTTACTATCGTGTTTAACATGGATATATAAAAAAATTACCAATTTATCTTTTGCGTCTTTGGCAACCGCATTAACATTGTCTTCATTTGTCTCGCGACGAACTATCGGTGGTCCTTCATATTCTACAATTTGTAAAAATAATCAATAATTTTAGAAATAGAAGAACCAAAAATGTTGAAGTAAATTGAGATATAATAGGTACAAATAACAGAAACAGCTAAAATTTTTATTGCAACTCTCAGAACAAGGTTTACTTATTGTAGGTATCCTTTATGTAGTTACCATATTTAGTTAATGGGTTCTTAGGGAACTTCGGAGGTGGCGGTGGCGGAGGCTCCGCTAGAATGTGCGCGTGCAGCGCCACCTCCGTATTACGAATGTCACGGCTGAGCTGCGCACATTGCGACTCCGACATTCGCCACACCTGAGTAAACTTGTAATTATTCACTTTGGAGAAATGTCTACATTTCTTCTCCAAATCATCCATCGCCTGCATCAGTTTTATGATCTCCGCGTCAGCTTTCATCTCCTCTATAGCGCCATCTTCAGCCGCTTTTCGAATTTTGGCGCGCAAACTGTTCGCGACGTCAGACATCTTGTTCAATTTACGTTTCTGTTGGGATCGAACGAATACGTTTTCTTCTTCTCTTTTTTTTAAGACCTGTATATTGAAAACAAAAACTGTTACTAAAGACACAAAAAATTAACAAATGTTTCATATAATTCATGATCGCAAGCTTACCTGATAATTGTATCCAATTTTTTCCGTATTTATAAGACATGTGGTTTTCAATTTCTCTTGTTCCTTTTGTAGCTCTTGAATTAAGTTTTCAAGTTCAATTCTTGCCTCACGATATTTAGTATGGTGGTCCCACATAATGGCTTCCACTTCTTTCTTATGATCTTCTAACTGCAATAAAAAAAGAAGTAATTAAATATTCGAGAAAAAAATCAGTGTTACTTCTCTAAGCGTTACGTTTACCGGTTATCCGCTAGACACCGCCCAATCTAACGACCGATAAAATTCGTCAGATCTGGACAATGGAAAAATTACACTAGATAAGTTTTCTTTGTAAATCGTAGGATATCTGTAACATACTTGATCGTATTTGTAGTCCATATGTACAAGTTCCTCCTTGTCTCTTTGCTTGTAGAGCGCTTCCCAACGTTTGTTGTTATGCTCCACTAACGCGTCGCGCTCCAAGTTTATAGCTTGCTCTATCAGAGACAATTGCTTCTCATAAGCCCTTTGCATTATCGTCACTTGCTTCTCAATTCGATCAGACAGCTCTTTAATTTCTTTATCCTGTAACAAAATCCATAGACATAAAAATAACTAGTTTCAAGATAAGTTTTGGAACACCAATAATAGGTTCTAAAATTTTAAGTAGGTATTGTATACCCTTTTATAGTAAATCAAGAAACACCATTGCTATCTTAAGTTTCCACGGATGAAACACCCGTACTAAAAACATTGGTATCTCAGCTTCTTTATGTAGAATGAAAGAGATAACGATATATTTTCGTATGAGTGTTTCGATAGTGAGAACTCACGGTTAATTAATCTTACTTGTTTATCCAAATCATCGTAATAGGCGTCATCTGTACGTTTCAATTCGTGTTTTAAATCATCGATTAGTTTATTCTTCTGTTCCAACAACGCGTCGCATTTCTTTTTCTGCTCATTAATTTCCAAATCGATATCCAAAGGGTCCTTAATCTTTAGCATTGCATCCCAGTTAGAGGTGATAGCCTCATATTGTATTTGTGCTTCTGCTGCTTCTTCCTCGATTTTTTCTAATGCATCTGTAATAAATATAAGGATTAGCCTTCGAAGACCTACGAAAAAAGACCAGTTTGAATTTGTTAGTTATTCATTCATATTTACTCTTCATCTTGTCTGAGAACAGCTCACGTCGAAGAACTTCGCGCTCATCGGTCGTAACCCTAACGTTGGTGACTTTAGCCGCGCCATCTAGCGTTAACCGCTGCAGTTCCTCTGCCGCGGTCGCAGTCGCCTGCTCGATAGGCCCAGGTTCTTCCTCTGCTCTTACCTCCTCGGCGGCTTGCTCCGCTCTAACCGAAGTATATTTTATGCAACTTTTGTAAATAGTGGATAGGCAAGGCTGCTAAAAAAAGACATCTCCCGTCTTCTTTAAGTCGTCAATCGTTTGTTGTTGACCTTTATTATGACCTCTATGACTTCATTTGACAATTAGATCTATCACAAAGTGCTAATGTTGTAAATGTGTGTGCTACGGGTTGTAAAAAGGCTCTAAAGAAAGTTATCTCCAGACATGAAGCTGCCTTGGAAACTGGCGCAAAAGAGAAGCCAGAGTTGTAAATATTTACTTTATTTCAACACTAAATTACACTACATTGTGTACCTTTTAAGAGCTTCTTGCCTTCGTTTAATACGCAAAGCTCTACCAGCTTTACGTTCATTGGGGTCCTGCGACGTGACTTGCGGTTCTTTAGGTGCAAGTACGTCTTCTTCATCGTCAAACCCTCTAAAGTTTCCAGCCATTACAGTAATAAAAAAATATATCCACTTTACTACGCGTAAAAAATCAAAACGTTTATCTGTTTGATTGTTGCCATAGTAACAATTTTGATAGAATAAAAAAATTAGCCTTCATACAGAAGTAAATATTTTAAAAATAAGAAAAATATTACCCCCTGCTCTAACGGGATAAGCAGAGTAATCTTATTTACCTACACCATTTTTATAACTTTTACGAAACGATTCAAGTTAGTTTTACACTAGTTGGGGATTTAGGTCTATGCAAAAATTCCGTGGTAATTCTAATGCTATCACCAAGTCTCATTTTCTTAGAAAACACAGAGATAAGTGTTCTTATAGCTCAGTTACGACAGTTAAGTCTTTTATCATAGTTTCCCTAGTGTATAATATTTTAATTTCTGCTTGTTCACTACTAAAAGTTGTTGAAACAATAAAACAAAGTAGGATCTTTATATATTTTTTATTATTACTTATTTTACTTTTTGCTGTTAAGGATGATACCATCGTATTTCTGTTGGAACCATTTCATGGCATCCTCCTTCGTGAGGCGATGGGGGAAACCAACCTTGCCAGTTTTGCGTCTTCTGTGAGCAACATTGAAACCTAGAACAAACACAGATAATGTTAAATCATGCTCAAAACATGGTAAATAAGATGGCACTGTTTTTAATCAAGGTAAATGTTGATTCAAATATTTCTACAATGTAGATTTTACTTATTTTAAGTAGATTTTAATAAAAAAATTCTTTTCAATGATCCATATACTTCTACATCAGAACAGCTCAACGGGTCTCCATGAAATTGAACATATAGATGATTTGGTAGGACAAATAGGTTACTAAGTTTATTTTTAAATTCTGCCAGTAGTAATAGATTTAACTAACAATACATGTGCCTATAGAGGCACATCTATCATTATTAATTTATTAAATAAAAAACTGTACCTCAACCTCTATGAGGGCAATGAATCAGTCAGAACCCTCAATGAGATAAGATTAATGTTGCACATGTTTTACAGAATAAAAGTTAAAAAAAAATTCACTCCTGAACCTATGTGCTACCTATTAAAGGTATATACAAATATCTTATGATCATATTTGTCAGATTTACAGAAAAACATTTTTTTTTAAAATAACATTACATTTACATTAGATAGTATAATTTTAAATCAATACTTAAAGTGTGATTTGATGCTATAAAACAAATCAAAAAGGATACATACCTGGCCTTCCTAGAACGACGTAGAAGTCAAGACCATAGATACCAATAGAGGGATCATACTTGATACCCAAGTCAATGTGTTCCTGAATACCAAAACCAAAGTTGCCGGTGGCGGAGAAGTTGTCCCTTCTCAATTCATATTCCCTTACCTTGAAGAAAATGCATTTATTTTAATTTAAATTTTTATTACTAGATAAAAATGTCATAATAGTGTTTTACTAAGATATAGTTTTACTTTATAAAAATAAGCTTTTGCGTTAAATAATTACATCATCCAATAATAACTTTAGTAAGACTTAAATTTAAAACAATTTAATCAAATATCCTTATTTGTGATCCTGTTTATCATCAAAAACTGATTGTAGTATAGAGATTTTTAAGTTTACAAATGTCATTTCCATTAGAATTTTGAGCAATATGTAAATCAATACTCAAAAGTTGCGATAAAATGTTTTGCTATTGCATGTATTTACAAAGGAAAACATATTATATGATGATCCTTGAACAATCCATGCTAATTATAGATATTATGATACAACATATTAAAAAAAAATAATAACCAAATAATTCTTACTAATATTATAAATGCAAAAGTTTGAATGGCTGAATGAATCTCGCTGAAATTTGGCATAGATGTAGAAAATAGTCTGAAAGAACACATAGGTTCATATTAAGTTTTTAAAATGCAACACAGACAGAGTTATGGTGGCATCTAGCAACTCCATATAGAGTATACACATATAGTAGATTTTATATACTGAGTGAAAATGTATACTTATTTTACAAATGTACATACTTTGAGACCCCTTTCAAGGATTTCCTCAGCTTTGGCTCCACGGACCGTGCAATGAACAGCAATCTTTTCATTACGACGGATACCAAAAGATCTCACAGTGTACCTCGCTTTGGAGAACACTGGCTGCTGACCAGTCAGTTGTTCCAACACCTGAAACCAACAATTATTGTCACCTTACTTACAATTCGCTTTTTAATTAGTTTATCAAAACGTTAAGTACAAATGTTATTTCTGTTAGTATTCTGGAAAGTAATGTATAGTTCCCAGAAGTTGCAAATTCAAAATATTTATATTGCACAAATTAATAAGAAACATAATTTTTTTTTATGATTCTTTACGTAAATAACTAGTGCATCTTAAACTTCATTTTACATTTACACCTTAAGTAATTGAATGTTAACTTATACAATCGATAACAAACCTTAGCAGCACGTGTCAATCTGTCTCCAGACTCTCCTACACAGATGTTCAGGCATAATTTCCTGATATGAAGATTTCTCATAACATTTTTGGAGTTGTCTTTAGGAGGTTTCTTCTCCTTTTTATCTTTCTTAGGTGCGGGCGGTGGTACACGCTGAAAACCATTTGAACAATGATAATTCAATAACAATTAAACAAATTACAATTACTAACATTTGGAACATCGAGTTAGGTTATAACAACACAACACTGTGTAAAACACAAGTACACCATAAATAATTGATTTATATCTTAGAGAACGAAATATTTCACTTGTTTCACCACTAATAAAGGGTTTATTCATTGGTAAATCTGCGATTCAAAACGATTTTAAATTCCGGTAACTGAAATCAACCTACCGCCATGGTCACAATTTTCTAAAAGAAGTGAAGTTTGGAAGGACTGTGTTGCCATAAAGAACTTTTGATTTAGTTCTACATGTGCCAAAATTACCTACGGAAACACAGATCTATTTAGTTAAGCAAGTTTACGTCATAATACAAACAATTTATCCAAAATGTTGGAAAAGATTACTACTATAAAAACAATGATTTTATGGAATCGGGATCGAAATAAGAGTTTCCAAAAAATATTCTGCAGATGAAAATATGATACATTTTGTTCTATATTGTGTATGATGGTTTAATTGTTTTTTTTTATTATTTAATTATCATAGGGTTATTGGTTGACATATATTTTGAAGAAGAAAAAAAAGAATAGGGACCAGTGTAAATTTTATGCTTAATTTGAACTCGATGTTAGAATTAAGGCTTAATTTTTTTCTCATAGAATTGTAAATTTCATATTTAGATGTAAAATAATTCCTAAAAGTTGGGAAAGTCTACGTGATGAAAACACTGTTTTCAAATGTCAATGCATAAACAATAAACAAGTCAACAACGGAATATATCCTCTTTGGCATAGACAGCAATAAATCATTTTACGCATTATTTTTATAAATTATGATTTCCGTTAAAAGATCCAAAAACAAATTATTTTATTTTAAACATAGTTTACATTACAAAATGTTGCAATAATAAACAA
The DNA here is from genome assembly GCA_026546675.1 of Papilio helenus. NCBI lineage: Eukaryota > Metazoa > Arthropoda > Insecta > Lepidoptera > Papilionidae > Papilio > Papilio helenus. The sequence goes on from JAOCNA010000007.1 coordinate 3,633,585, forward strand.
AAACTGAATATTATCATTCCATTCCTTTTAATATTTTTAATTTTTAACTGAACAACTTGCAGTTCGCATATACGACCAAAAGATGGCATTCTAACAGAAAAAGCAGTTCAGAAATAGTTCGCTCTCGCGGGAGTATTTAAATTATTCATTTCACATTGCATATTTTCTAAGTACTCTGTGGGGCTAAAACGAATTCGCAAACTTCGAGTTGTTTTATGTATACACCAATCCATACAGTCTCCGAAACGAATCAAAACTCTATGTTTTATAGGTATTTTTACGACAATACGTTAGCCTATGGAAGGGCAGTACAAGGCCGCCAGGGTGCCAGAATTACTTTCAGATTTCAGATATGAATCTAAATGTGTATCTACGGAATAGGTATGTTCTAATAGTAGTATGTCATATTCCATAGGTAGACTAAATAACAAAAAAAAAAGATAATGCCAGCGATGAATACCAACAGAGTAGTCAACAGATCGCAAAAAACCTAGCAAAGTACTACTTACAACTTTAAGAATGTAAAAGTGAAATAGAAGAAATGTAGTTACACGCAACTCATGTTAAAATTTTAAAAGTTAGTATTGGGCTATGATATTAATATAATTTCTTCTTTAATACCATATTAGTTAATAAATTAATAATAGTAGATATGCAATCCGGTGTGTTCCTGATTACTATTCTATTAATAGATATGTTTGAATAACCATACTGATAATAATGAGCTCACGCGTAAATGCATATCATATAGGCACTGTAATATTCTAGTTCCAGTCTTGTCCTTTTATATAAAATTTCACCAACTTAGTCATAATTATATATTTGTTGGATTTGAATTGGATGGTATTAGTTCATACTTTGGCTTTTGTTTACTGAAGCCCTTATCTAGATTTACAGGTTTACAAATTTCAAAGTACCTACCTTAAATTTACACATTTACATTTACCCATCAGTTACTTAGTTTTTTTTAAATAGAAATCCAATACTTGTGCTTAGTAGCTTTGAAGTGAATTTCATTTAGAAAGAGAAGGGGGTCTTAAATTATTTTAGTATTATCTTGTTGTAAAAACAAGAGGACTGATAGTTTAATATTTAAACAAATGGAAGATAACACAAAGAGTAAGAGATTATTAAAGTTTCAGAAAAGGCATCGCTGTCCGGTTTGTAATATAAGCACAAATTCCGATAGTCAATTCGATCAACATTTGGAAGGCTTTCGTCACCGACATAAAAACATAATTATGTGTAATATACAACACCGAAAACCAGAAAACTACGATTACGACTCGCGGTTTTATGTACCGGCTTTTATTCTTATTTTTATAACCACCTACTTCTATTGTTATATAATAGTAAAGTTATGTGCGTAAATGATAATGTTAGCAAATTATCATAATTCATGGCCATTAAAGTACCTTAAATTTCGCGCCACAATTTTAATTGGCGGAGAAGTCGTCCCCAAGCGTTCACGGCTTCTATGCGCACGAACGAACGCGCAGAACAATGAGGTAGCAGCCATTTTATGTCGGTGTCTAAGAAAAACATAATTCGAATGGCCAATCTTAACGAAATTGTGTAATTAGTGCTCTAATTTATGTGTTTCTGCACAAGCCACCATTATTAGGTGTTTCTATACTTATGTGAGTAAAATTGAAGTTTTGCTATATATAACGTTAGACAATAAGTATAATGAAACTTAATTTTGCATGTAAATTGAAAATGTAATTAAAAATAGGAAATCTATAACTTATTCCCTCCAAAAAGTATGTAATGTGTTAGTATAATCAGCGGATGTACGTATGTATCAGTTCGCGTTGTTTGTTTACAGAAATTAATCTATCTAAGCGATTGCAAAGTGCGCTTTGCACATTTAATTTTACGCTCGGAATGACATAACTTTCATTATTTCATTACAAAAAATCTTTGATATTTGTATTGGTTATATTAGTCTTATTGGTGATTTAATACTGGTTCCGCAACTACCGGCGACGCGCAGCCTCTCTTGTATGTTGACGACAAAATTCAATAACGAATTGGCCATTTTATTGATGGCCGGGGGGGAGGTTGGGTGGAGACAGTCGGACAGATTCGGCCATTTAATTTTGAGGAAGTAAACCTTTTTTGATCGTTTTTGTTTACATTTGCGTTCGCTAACTAATTTCAATAATAACAATAACATGTATAAATAAAGACTTTCACTAAATCAGGAATCAGACATGTCAAGATTCAAATTTCCCTTTCTTCTATGAATACATTGTTTAATAGTCAATGGCCTTTCAAATGTGTTTAATTAGAATGAACAATTTATTTTCTACAATAAATTAGTTCTATTCATGTAAACTATTAAATAAGGAATTCTTAATTTTGACCATCTTTAATGACTGAAAAGTGTTAATAGATTCTTATAAACAAGACGTTCTTATTAGAATATTATCTACTATATGAGTGTTATAGCTGTATTTTGTTCAGTAAATTTGATTTTCATGTTTTAATTGTACTTTATATTCTTATGTGAATTTAAAAAACTGTATGAATGCTTATTTAGGAAAAGTTGCATGTCTTATTTGTATTCTTTAGCAAAGCTTAACAATAAATATGAGTATCTGCATGTGAGTCTTCATGATTTTGTTAATTGTTATTAGTGGCCATATTAAAGTAGGTTTAACATAATAATGTAATTAAATTATGAAATAAAACATGCATGAGTTTAATTCTTTTTTTTCTGCAAAAATAAATCTTACAAGATAAATGTATTGCAGAGGTTTTATCTTAGTTACTAACATATATCTGGCGGCGCTGAAGACGAGACCACACCATGAATGCGTTCATTGGACGTTTGATGTGGCCCTCGGACTGCGGGCTAGAAGCCGGCAGCGGCTGCGGCGCGCTCGGGTACTCCGGCAGCATACCCGGGTGCATCGAGAACGCGTACGGGTGATGGCTTAGGGTCGACATGTTTATCGTATTGAACAGAATTGTAAAGCTCCGTTAAGGCATTAACAAAGTAAGACAGTGAATGAGCGCGGGGGGAGCGATCGTGTCGCTGCGAGGTCTGTCGGTGGACTGACGGGTATCGGCGGCGCGAGCGTGGGCCTCGGTCGGCCGGGGCGGCGC
>JAOCNA010000007.1:3867905-3881530 GCA_026546675.1 Papilio helenus
TTTGTCGTCATCGTAGCCCACTCTCCTGATGACTTGTGTGGCGTTGCCGACCGAGTGGACGATGGCGGAGGCGGTATCCAGCATCCCCGCGCAGCCGCCGCCCATCGACTGACCTCACATCGCTTATACAGAACTCACTACAAAGGATACTTATCAGCTATGATATAGTTCTTTTCAAATATCTTGCCGGCTCTAAGTCGTCCGTATCCCTTTCCCCCCGTCCGTGTCCCTTTACCCCAGTTATACCTTAATTTCTGTACGAAGTTTAGAGCCACCGAGATATCTGAAAGGCACTATACTATGTTTTACATTCCTTAAAATATTATTATAGTCTAATATAGCATCCCTGTAGTGCCACAATCTTCTTTTGATTTTAACAATCTATGTCTAATGAATTTATGTCGTTTAAAAAGTAAATTCAGTATTTAACATTTCTACGTTAATTACGTATTTTTTCCACGGCAATTATAATAAAATACTTTAACAATTCGATAATCAAATGACAATATCAAAAGGAATCGAATTTTTCTTTTTAATTAAATTGCTTTTATAAGATTTGTTTCGTAAATTTGCAATATCGCGAAGTTTTCTTTTTTGTTACGTTATACTTGTGTATAGTTTTTCATCATTAAATCGATCCCAGTGATGTTAAATATCCTTTGATTTTTTAAGTTTTTTCTTACAAAATTGAAGTATCGATGAGCGATATCTGTGATTTTTTAAATAAAACTCCGGCGTCAACTTGCAAAAAGTTTAGATCTATTTTTGTTTCAAGAAATTGATAGTCACTTATGCAATCTAAGTACTATTAGTACTTATTTTTATTAATAATTACAGTAATTTTAACCATAGCATTATTCGTCTTTTAAAATATGAATATTTATTGTAAAAATATTTTAAATTAGAATTTAAAATTTAAACCTTAAGAAAAGCTTATTATGTTGGCAATATACCATTATGCAATAATTCCTAAATTCGGCTATTAACTTTATAAATACTCATATCACAATAACTTTAAATTATATAATTAATATAAAAAATAAATTCATTTATTTTAAATTTATTTGTTTTAAAATAACTGAATTTATGGATTAAATTAGAAATATTATTTAGATAATAAAATGTACATTTACAATCAAGAAACGCAGGGATATAACGTTGTATGAGTAGGTAATAGTTAAGTTTTTAAGTTAGCTATATTAAAATTAATGTATACTGCCTCTTGTACTTTTAAAGTATGTTACATACGTTCGTGTATTGAAAAAAAAACCTAGAAAAACTAAAATAATGCAAGATTAACGACCGTTTCCACTAATCGTAGATTTGTGAGTTGCAGTTAATTAAATTGGAATGTCTATGTTTTATCAATAAAAACTTTAGTACACATTATGTATTTGCGATACTTCAAACAAACACAAGTTATAAAAAAAATCATCTGTCTATCTGTCCGCAAGTATGTTTGTATATCGTTATCTCCGGAACGGTTTTTCCGATTTAGACGGGACTTTTACTAGAACCTTCTACAGTAAGCAGGAACAAGCTATTTTTTAATTCTACGCTTAATAGTTTGCGAACAACTACTTAAAAAAAATTGTTAATAATTGGCAGTTTAGAGTTTTTTTAATTCTTTATACATAAAAATTTAACACGCAGAACATTTTATTTTGCAGTGTAAATGGTCCTTAATCTTGAATATAAAGTCTTAAACATATAAAAAACGCTAAAGTTAGTATTTCTACTTCAATATTTACAGATAATTGGTAGTAATGTAAGGTTTTCTCATTTTAAATGAAATAAATAAACAAATACATTAACATTAAGGCTTTCTGTAGTTTGTATGAAAATCAATATATATGTTTTTTTATAATACTGCACTACCTAGGGTCAATAGTATATTTATCTATGTAGATATACGAATCTTATATAAGTATGCACTATATTAATGCTATATAGGTTATGAATAAAATTTTGAATTTGATGTTAAGCTATTTTTGGCGCTTGATTTGACATTGACAGTTCGGCGCCATTTTAGATTTAGGGTTACCAGTTAAAACTCTTGATAACATATTATGTTTATAATTTTACTTTTTTTATTTAATTGATATTTGAAGTACGTGTTATATTGAGGACTCTAATACATGTAAAATGCAAATATTTTAATTTTTCGATAAATGCGTCGAAATCATACCTTAATTGGTATTAATGCATTATATTGAGTTAGTAATAAAAAATATTATCTCTGCTGAAAAATGGTCGTTATCTATAGCAAATAAAGTAATATTGTATGTTTTTTTTTCTATTTGCTTGTAAAATAGATCTCTCTGATTCTATAAAGTACTAAAATATATCGATGAACCATTGCAGTTTGTAAATGTCGATCAGTTAATGCAGTTTTTAGAAGAAAGAAAGTAAAACTTCTACTTTAAAATGTACCCAAAGTCTAGCTTTGTTATTAACATGTATAATTTCATATAAAATGGAATGAATTTCAGATTTCACAAAAGAGGATTTTACTACCCAACTTTTGGCGAAGTCATCTCAGAAGCTGAAACATTTAATGCAGGAATAACACGAGTTTTCACAAAAGAACAAATTTTGTATATGTTAGATAAATGGGTCATTGAAGCAAACATAAAACATGAATTAAAATTGGCATTTAAAGTATGTGAAAGTGGTACTTTTAATTCAACTTATTATTTAACATGTTATGAATGCATGGTTATAACTTTTTGCAAATCGTGTATTCAAATGTCACATGATTTGGACAAAACATGAAACCCTTCTTGTACAGAACGTAACAGCAGCAGTAAAATAAAGAAATTAAATTTTTCATATCAAACTGTGTAATTAAAATGTTGCGGTAAAGCTTGCAGCTAATCACTGATTTTTTAAATTCACCGTTGTAGATGCTTCCTTTTATGTTTAATTAGGTATTTGATAGCGAGGATCGGACTTTTTTGGACATTGACGAAATTCGAGTCATTGCTAAAACTGGTAGTGAACCCTTTGATGAAGCTGAAACATTAGAACTTTTGCGTGACGCAAATGTAAGAGGAGACGGGAACGTTTATTATGAAGATTTTGTGGAATCTTTGTTCAGTCTTGCACCCGAATTATATGGCATAAAGGTATACGTCTCACGTATCTTCAAATAAGAAAACTTGGTCCTGCCGAAACCAATATGTGACGGATTTATATAGAAGTGTTTTTCTCCCATTTACCACATAAAAAAATCATATTTTCGAATTAACTTTCCCTACACGATGAACAACATTACAGTTTGCTTTATAAGTATTAGCTTTTAAAATGTTGGTTATAACAAGTATTACTTTTCGGTAATTCGGTTCAAAGTTTTAGTAGTTAGACCTATTTTGTCATTTTAGGCAGAATATTTGTTTGAAAACCCAGAAGAAGATCCTTCTCAAAAGGAATTAGCAGATTTAGAGGATGCAGGGCCAGTACAGACTAAAGGAAAGAAGGAAAAATGAATGTAATAAATAAATCAATTATCCATCCGAAAGAAATGTTTTAGTTTTCAGTTAAAATAAACTAAAAAAAACCTTTATCAAGTATGTTATACATGTTAAATAAAAGTTTTAAGTTTATCTACCAAACAAAATATGGTAAATGTATTTACCGGTTTTCCATTTTTTTTTCTAATTTTCAACACTTTTACGTCTTGTCAAATCCTCTTTGAAATGAAATGACAGGAATTGTCAAACTGACATTGACAGAAACAGAAACTAGGAGATTCAAACATTCAAATATAATTTCAATCAACAAAGCAAAAATAATACGCAAAACCAAAAAGATATCAATTAATTTCTATTTATAGTCCTTCCTGGAGTTTCTTCTCTCATTTTGATGCTTATTTTTTTAAAAAATCTGTTAAATTAAGGCATTTAATTTCATTTGTTCTAAGATATAGTTTATTTTAAGTAAAAAAATGTATATTGTAGATTTCAGCATTGTCTTTTAATTATATTTAATAATTTAGGAGTAATTTACGTATAAACAGTACTATGTTCGAATCTGATGATTTTGATCAGGTATGTATCGTTATGTGTTGTTAATAAGTGTAGCGAAAGACAACATCTTTAAAGTAATTTCCCTACCAGGTAAATAATTTAGGGGTAAACACAGTAAAACTTAATGTGGCGAAATAGTGTTAAGACATTTTTTTTGTAATATGCAACCACTAATATGTTTTTATTAAAAAAAAAATCTTATTGTAACTGAATTTACAGGTTTTGTCTCAATTAGATATTCCGGAGATACCTCTCAGAACAAGCACAACCAACTGTTCTAATCTTCAAAATAATGTACTACAAAATGGGCCCCCTGAAATAATTAGCAAAGACAATACAATACTGGGATCAAATTATAATAATATAAACATAAATAACAAGGAAACAGAGTCTGAAGTGAACCTTGTACAAAATGATAATTTGCTGTCACCAAAGCACTGCAAAAGGAAAATTATTAATTCACATTTTGACTCTAACTGCAAAAGGAAGTTCCCAGGTCCTGCGGGATTATTGTCGGGAAGTTTTGAACAATATAAGGATGAAAATATTAATAATATTGAATTGCTCTCTCAGGTTAGTGTAAAATGTTATTAAAACACTAATAATTGTAAAAAGTGAAGTTTTAAGTAACAGTGAATAACAATGTAATCATGTTTTTAAATATACTAAATTATTGCATTTGCATGAGTAACTAAACAATATTGTATCAAAAAATTCCAATATTAAGAAGTAAAGTTTTTTTTTACATTTTAAATTTACAGGATATAGATTTTTCACAATATCCACTACATGGGGAGCTATTTGATTCATCACTTTGGAAAAAAATGTTAAAAGATGTGAAGGAATGGAAATTAAATTCTGTCGAAACAATAAAAGCAATTAAACTGTTAGCACCCAATGGAAACCTAAGAAGGAAAGCACAAACAATTACTGCATTTGTTGAGTGTGTAGATAGATCTGCTATGGACCCCTTAATTACTCTGAGAGATTTGACTGGTATGTTATAAGCATATTTTAAAAAACTATTTCATAACTGAGTTTCTATGAAGTCATTTTAAAATTTGATAATTTCAGTGGCTTTATTAGTGTTTTAAGTTAGTTATATTTACTAATTCATGTAAAGAAGACATTAAAAACAGAGTTTTGTAAGTGTTTAACTGTAATATAAAAAATAATTTTAGCTAGTTGTTTATCATGACTACAATAAATCATTACTAATATTATAAATGCTAAAGTTTGGATGGATGTTTGTTACTACATATCTTTAAAACGGCTAAACAGATCTTGCTAAAATGGCACAGATAACATAGTCTAGATGAACACATTGCCAATTATTTTTTTTTTAATTCTCCACTGATGGAGTCGCGGTTGGCAGCTACTCTTCATATACATGGGTTCTTTATGTAATTTATTATCTTTCAGGAAATATAAAATGTACACTACACAGAGATGCTTGGTCATGTTTTTCATCATACATTGTGCCGGGGCACTCAGCTCTTGTATTATCTAAGCCTACAATATTAACAACAGGCGGTGCATTCAAAAAACATTACTTAAATATAACTATGAGCAATATACTAGCTATATATAGTTCTATACTTGATAAGGAGGAAAATATGCCTGATGGTTATCAAAAGATAGTCAGTGAAGACTGCACTATTATTAAAATAGAAAAACAAATGTCAGGTTTGTTATGATTTATCTTATTAAATTGCTGTGTTGGAATATATGTTTTTAATTGAAATATTACTAGATTATTGTTTATCTTATTATTATAAATGCGAAAATTAAGATGGATAGATGTTTTTATGTCTAAAATGGTTCAACAGAACTTGCTAAATTATTTATACATGTAGAACATAGTCTGGAAGAACACATAGGGTATTAATTTTTTTTTATTCTGCGGGCGACAACTAGTTATATTTCTTTTAAAGATTCCAGCCCCTCTAGACAAAATGACTCGATTAGCGATATCGCTAGTAGAATCGACAAAATGTGTCAAAAAAATATAGAGATGAATATGTGACAAGCACTTGGCTTATCTAATGTTATTGTCAGTTCCATAAATTTTTGACTTTTCGATCAGCGAAAACGATAATCGAATGTCACTTAGTCTAAGGGGGCTGGTAAGCTTGAAAAAGATTTTAGAATATGGTTTACAATAGTTAAATGCTGGGATTCGAACCCATGACCGTTAGAATGGTATATCCTAAAGCATTAGACTAGGCGCTTGATAAACTTATTGGCCATAATTTTAATTTAAAACTATTTCTGTTTCAGGTGAAAACCATGGAAATGTTTATGATGACTTGGATACCATATTTTCAGATGAAACTTTTTAAAAAAATGTGATAATTATTGTGTACATATAAGTTGTAAAATAAAGTGTAATTATATTAAATTATAGTGTTTCATTTGTAAGGAATTTTTAAACATTTATACCCTTAGAAGTAAAACTAACTCTGAATCATCACTTAGTAAAATAAGCTAATGATATTACTAGATTTTTTTTTTAAATAAACGAATTTGCGGGCCACTTAAATAAAACAAAAGTTTGAGTTATTTTTTTTATTCATACGTTTATATGTTTGTTAACGATATGTTTAACTAGTGTCTGCTGGTGGTTGAATGTGCAGGGACACATGTTGCACTTATGTATTATAGCTTGTGCCCCGGAGCTGTCGCTGTTCTCAGAGTTGTAATGAGTTTTCAAATGTTTTATACAGTTGTGTAGCTTGACGAATTTCATCTGGAACATATATATATATTTTAAAATTTCCATTGGTTGCTGTACTTTCAAAATGGAGGTTTTAAAATTGATCGGTGTTTTTGTTTTTACATCGATTACACTGCGATGTGTGATCCGATATGATTATTTTTTTCGGTTTGATGCAGAATAGTTGTAATCTGCCTTTTTTCATAATTAAAACTATACAGTAGTTTTTGAGTTTTTTAAAAAAGCGTACCAAAAATTGGAATTTTTTGTTTTGAAAAAATAAATGTAAATTGATTTGAAAAAAAAAATAGGTTAATATTGAAGAATAGAGTATAAAAGACCATCATACTAATATCATAACATTATAAAAACGACTTTACGGATCTCGCTGAAATTTGACTCTTAGTCAGTACTCATAAAACAGTCTGTAAGAGCACAGACTTCTTACTATTTTATTTTTATTTCCACTAGGAACAAATCGCGAGCAGAAACTAGTACAAAATAGCACATAAACTATTGATTTAACTCACTTTACATTGATTACAATGGTAAACTTTGTCTTTTCCGTTTTCAAAGACAACAGTGTATCCGGCCACCAGCTTGTCCAAATCTATTGAAGCATCCTCCACATCCGAACATTGTGTCTGAAAAAAAAAGTAAAAAAAAACATCAGTAAATAAGATTGTATTTGGTGGATAATTTAGGATAGGTAGCCCTTGGAGGTATAATGATGGACCCCCCCCCTTTTTTTGGTTAAGATATTTGTTTTTATTTCGTTATTTACAGCCAGTTATACCTTTTGATGTTCTTTCAATTCATCTTCAGTATTAAATATGGCGGCGCAGCTGCGGCAAGCGAACGCCTTACCGGGAAGTTTCCTTTTATTTTCTTCAGATATCACTTTAGATGGTAGCTCTATAAACACAATTTATAGACATTAATGTAAATAAATTAAATGATATTTAATCCTCAACAACACAATTAACAAACAAATAAACACGACTCAAAGTAATTAAATATATTTTTGCTTTATTAGAGGTAAAGTTGTGTAATCCAGAAAGCATGTGTTTTATTTTAATATAAGGGAGCTACAAACTTTTTAGACTTTTTACTTAAGCAAATTTACGTGAAAGTACGCACAGAACTTATTTAAAAATGGTATATGGTTGTAGTAATTATTTTTTACATATTAAACTATAGATTAATTTGTAGTACAAACATCTGATATAACTTACTCCTTGTATTTAATGTAATAGACACTCGCAGTATATTGTCGGCTCGTTTCATTTCATTAACATGTATGTGTAATACATTATCACCCTTGTTATTTACAACAAATGGAATATCTCCCTTTTTGATATCTGGTTCACAATCTTCTGAAATTATTAAGAAAAAAAGTATAACACAATAGTATTAGTAATCATTAATAACATTGTTTGGACAGATAAAAAAAAAACATTTTTTTAATTGAAAAAAATCGAATTTTAACAACACTTGTGTAGTAAAACCGATATAGCTGCTTTGCAACACAAGTTTTCATTTCTATTCGATTTTGTCACACTCAAGATACCAAAAAAAAATCATTCCTCTTATTTACAGAGAAAAAAATGAGGTAACATACTTTTATACAGGTGTTTTAATAATAAAAACAAGGTAAATATACCTGTTGTATTGATTTTGTGCAGCAAGTCCGGCTCGTGCAGGAAGCTGCGCGCGTCCGGCGCCACGCGGCCCGTCACCAGCGACGGCTGTCCGCCGCTCGTGTACGCGCCCTGCTCGTCCTGCTCCGACACTACCTATACCAACGCATTTAACTTACACCAAAACACTACTCCAACACAACTTACACTAAAACATTGCTCCGATACCAACGCCTTTAACTTACACCAAAACATTACTCCGACACAACTTACACTAAAACACTGCTCCGATATCAACGCGTTTAAATTACACCAAAACACTACTCCGACACAACTTACACTAAAACACTGCTCCGATATCAACGCGTTTAACTTACACCAAAACACTACACCGACAGAACTTATTTTCACCTACAGTCGAGGAATCTGACGGTCTTAGCTACAGTCGATTGAATGTTTTGTACTCTTTGAGACAACGGTTTTAAATGTGGTACAAAAAAAGGTTTTCCATGACTAATTGTTTTTTTTTATTATAACCGTCGTTTGCGGTGCCTTAGTGGTAATTCGTAAGGACAAGGAGGTGGTCTCGTTGCAAGAAAAAAGGCTTTTTTTGTAAGAACACCGAGAATTTCCGCAACTGTGGCAATTTATATATGCATTGAAGGTGTCACATCTGAAATGATGAGTTCTTTCAAAAATCTAAATATGTCATAGTAGTGAAAGGTTTTTTATAACAATCAAATAATATTCTATTTTTTTAAAACATCCCACCAAAGTCCCATCAAAAGTCTAGTTGACTAAAATACCTTTGTGATGATAATATTCTGATCTACTACGGAGTCCTTGAATTCTGGTATCTTGAGGAGCTGCAGATTAAATAATCAGAGTTCATTAAATTAAACCATATGGCCATTTGTCGTCTTTCGTTTGAATACTGAAATGAACAGAAATAATTTCGTTTTGTAAGCGCCGCTTATCTGACAGATGTTAAAAAATGTCGTACCAAATGTACAGGCTCGAGAGCTTCAATGGAGGCGTCTTCGTTCTTCTGCGGCGCCGTCAGCTTCACATCTCCGACAGTCCACTCGGCGTGAGGGCGCGGGTTAGCCCGCACGGTCACGTTCAGCCGACCCTCTTCCGATATCTTCAGACCGAAGATCGTTATGCTAGAGCTATCGTCAAGGCGTTTCGGCGGGTCTGCAGAAATAATGATGTTGCGATTTAAAAAAGTAAGCAGTGCATTGGTTTGACAGGTACAGTCGTGGAACATCGCGGTGTTCCTCGTACAGAAAAAATTACATGACTCTTGCACCAAGACAACCTCTGCTCCTTAAAAATAGCCAATTAGGTAGCAGTCAGTTGAACGACGAGGTTATAATAAAAAGCAATTAGCCGTTTACCACTCACTGACCTTTTTAGGTCGAAGTAGATGTCTCAATGCGTACAAAACGTTCAAACGAATGTAGCTTTTGAATTGGAATACCATCAGATTCCTCGACTGTACTTTGTTTCTATTATACGTACAGTTAACTAGCAGTTGCCTGCTGGCTTCTTTAGGCTTGTCCAGACTCTCGTGTTCGGCACGGCAGACCAGTCGCTTGCCGCTGTCGTCCGCTGTCAGCGCCCTGCTCACGTTCTGACGGATTGTCTGCAGGTCGCTGCCCGGCTCAGAGCTCACGATAGGCTGGTGGGTGCCCGCCAGTACTTGCTCGTCGTCTGAGAATATAGAAGCTCAATAAAGACATATATCTAATGGTTAACAAACCATAGTTAGATAATAAAAAAAGTATTGACGCTTTACCTAAGAACCAAGTGATCTTGGCAGCGGGTCGTCCATTGGGCACGATGCACTGCGCCATGAAGATGTCACCTTCCTTAAAAGACGACTGCGGTGGAGAAATCAGCTGTGGGTCTCCGGGAGCCCCTGTACAAAATTGTAATTATTGTAATTTGTTTCAATAACAAAACCATAAATTTAAGTAATCTTTACTTGGCACGGTTATAGCTCAAAGTCAATTGGTCCGAAACGAATCGGTAACTAAAATTGCATGTGAGTTTGACCTTTATTATTACGTGATTTAGAGTTTGTTTTGACTGAACTGAGTGACTTACTTGCGACAAGCAGCTGCATAGTACCAGAAACTTCGATGCTGCCGGTCTTCGGCGGGAGGACGCAGGAGATGTTCCCGTTCCATTCCTCCTTGATATGTTTGATTTGGGCACCGCATTCTCCCACCTGGAACACAGTTTGTTTTTAATCTATGGTTCAAGTACGCATCAGTAACTTCTACTCAGATTTAAAAGTAGTTCTAACCTCCAATCCTTGTCCATGGTATACCACATCACCCTGGTTGTTTGGTATCAGACGGTAAGACGTAGGACCCACTGTCATTCTGAAAATTAAAACATTACAAATTAGTTAATAAAGATCAATGGAAGTAGCTTGTAATAGCATAGTTCAGGCTACGTTATTTAAGCATACGCAACTCTCTCTCTTTCAACTTTAGTAAGTAAAATTTGTAGACTAAATTCAAAACTATCTTAGAATCCACGAAATGAAACATCCATCTATTGTATATTTTATGTAGACTGCATTTTTAATTCCACATTTTCAACTCTGATTTTTGTAATATCACGTAGGTAAAGCACCTCAAATATGTTTGTAATCAAAGCGTACATGAAGTCGTTAACTTATCCACGAACGAACAACACGAGTTTAACATCGTAGTTACGCATAGTTAAGTTGTAGCGGTGAGTTAACTAAGACGTTAAACTTGCCACGAACATCGGTGCTAAGTTTCGGCCGCTTGCCAATCCACATCCTTGTAATTCACAAATTATTCGACGACACAACGTATAGTTGCGGTCATGTAAATTCATAATTGGCAGAAGGTCTATCCATTTAATACATAGGTAAAGTAACTATCAAACGAGATCACGTAATATGACGTCACGGATGACCAATTTTGTTACATGAGCGAGATGAAAGATATAGCAGTAAAAACGAGCGAGAGACAGAGAGAGAGAGAGAGAGAGAGAGAAGATATTTCAATGTCAAATAGAGTGTTAGAACTTCTTCTGTCTCTGATTCCATCTTGTCTTCTATTCAAATCTTGAGGAGAATAATTTAGTTGTATGGTTTAACAACTTACCGACAGGAGTCAATGCGATATGGCACTTTGCAGAGCACTATCAGCTCGTCTCCCACGCGACGCACTGCCTTCAGCGGAGTGATTTCAACATTTTGAGCTGAAACAACGAAAAAATTCATTTAAGTTTTATGTTAAATACACTTCATAGATTTTTGTATTGTTAAACGACAGTAAAATGTGGAAACCAATGAAATTAAAATAAATATATGTAAATCGAAAACATCTGTCAGTAATACATATTATATCGTCTCAGCAGTGAAGCATATAGTGTTCAAAATGTACCGAATTCCAGATCCGCTTTGTACCGGCTGAATCCAGTTCGAATCGCTTTGGCCCGCCATCCGACCGAATAATCCTGGATGCCTTCACGAAATTTTTCTGTCAAATGCGTCTGTACATCTTCAGAGACTATTTCATATATTAAACGAAATCTAGCGATATGACATGTGTGATATCGAAAATTGTATTTTAGTTTGTACCTACACACATCTGTTAGATGAAAGTTAATCTATGGAACGCAATATCGCTTGTTCGACAGAATAAAAAAGATATTGAGTATAATGAACTGTCACACGGTGATTGCTAGCCAGGCTTGGTTCAATCAGTCTCAGGTGAAAACAAAAGATTGACATGACTCGTATATCATTTGTTTTCGATGTCAACGTAACTTGAATAGAAAGAATATTTTACAACATGATACGTATATTCAAAAAATCATTGATAAAACATTTATTTGGGCATAAAAGTACATTTCCGTGCACAAACTAGTGTTAAAAAGCATGCAACAACGAAGTGTAGTCTGTTTTGGAAGTTCTCTTTTTGATAAAACGCCGTCTGTGCATTGTTTTCTCGCTACATAAAACTAAAGCAAAGAAACAAAACATCACCGCTGGATGCACATTTGTAGTTAAAACATTTACATTATTTTCAGAACCTTGTAATAAATTGTTCATTTTATAAGCATGAATTCAATGTATTAATAATAACTTATTAATTGTATAATTCTAGCGCATTTGTTAAATATTCAACTCGTATTAAAATGAGAAAATAAATACATTTATCTCCTAGCAGCAACAATGAACTGCAAAGTTGAGACCGCTATAAAGAGAAAATAACATTTAAAATATCCGCATACTGAAGGAAACCTCGTTGTGTTGAAAGTTTGAGAGCCGCCGGCAACGCTTCCTAGTTACACGACATAGTTCGAGATCTTTCCACTGGTTCTCAATCCGGGGGAAAATTGTTTGGAAGCACTGCCGTTTATTGAGGGTGCTAGATTTATATGGTGCTATAAATACTAAGCATTGTGAGTTTAGAAGTCTGGATGTTTGCCGTTATTATGTAAATTCTTTTAGACATGTTGTTTTATGTTTTAACCTAAGACCTATATTTGAATAGGGATAAATGGTTCGTTGTTACCTGCATAAACTTTTTCCGGTCAATATAATTAAAAAAAACGGCTTTTACGGGTTTATTTTTTTTCCTTCATAAAGAATTTAGAGTAGTCATTGTGCGAATCTGAATTATTTGTATATCTGTAACTAGCTGAAAAATAACAAAAAAGTATAGCCTATGTTACTCACTGATAACGTAGCTTTTTAAAGGTGTAAGAATTTTTGAAATCGGCTTAGAAGTTTTTGAGTTATTTCAATACATACACAATTACAAATCTTTCCTCTTTATAATATTAGTATAGATATGTTTCTATTTATGTTTAGTAAATTATTCTAAATATTCCAATATTTCCGAAATTTTAAAAAAACCTTTTGAATTTAAAGACCTAAGTATTTAATGTGCTGCACATAGCAAATATGTAATGTGTGAACAACGCCCCGCATAGCGCATAGTTTCTGTGAAGCTTTGACAGAATTAGTGCGCTATAAAATAGTTTGTTCCCAGTACGGACATTTTTTTGGCAAACTATTATAGTTTATTTTATAGAAACAATTCAAATTCCCCTTAAAGTGAAGGGGAAAATTTACAAGGCCGTCGTAAGACCTATCATGATGTATGTGAATGTTGGGATGTGGCAGAAATGCGAATGTTAAGATGGATATATGTGGTAACACGAATGGATAAAATACGAAAT